>CAKNYM010052873.1:612408-627919 GCA_932195095.1 Andricus curvator
CCATCCTACACTTCTCCATCCTCCATTTCTCCATCCTCTACTTCTCCAACCTCTACTTCTCCATCCTCTACTTCCCCTCTCCACACTTACCGTACTACCCCTCCTTCACTTCTCCTCCCCACCACTCACTCCAGCTACCCTACTCACCCTCACTTCATCTCCACACCCGTTCTTCCCCTACCCTCACTTCCCCTACTTCCCACCATCACCCTCCTCCCCACACTACCCCCTTACCCTACCCTCCTAGTTCCCCCTTTACTTCTCCTTCCCCGTACTTCTCCATCCTCTACTTCCGCTCTCCACACTTACACTAATACCCATATCCACCCCCTACTTCCCCTGCCCGACTCACCCTAACTTCCATATTACCTCCCTTACGTCCTCTCCCTTACGTCCTCTCCATCCTTCCTCCCCCTACCAATACTGCCCCTACTTCCCATACGTCCCACCACTCACTATCCCTACTTCCCATACCCCATTTCTCCTACTTCCATCCCTTTGCTTTCCCTGCTTCGTCCCTCCTACTTCCTCTACTTCCTTTACAGCCTCTCCCCTCAGTTCCCCTCCCGGGAAAAAAGCATGAAGGACGGACGCACATTTGATCGAAACCCTGCCCTGGGGTACGAAATCCTAAAAAGTAATGAAGAATATAGGTATCAAAGTCTTTCTCCTATTCTCCTGGGTTTCCCCTTTTTCAAAAAATTCCCCTTCTTTCCTCCTATTTTCAAAAAACTTCTTCGCCTTTTCCCCTTAAATATATGCTACATTGCTACAATTTGATATTGCAATATTAGAATTACGCGGCAAATTGGAACCGGAAAGAAGTCTCGAGATTGAATTATAAAATTTGAACTTGCATTTGCTTGAAATTTTCTTAGCTATAAATTACATATTTACTTAGCAAAAGCTAAAATAATTTTTCGGACGAAAAAATTATTAATGATTGTATTTTTTAAAAGAGAACATATTCTTCATTATAAGAATGATTTTAAACATGTTAAAATTGTTTATTAAACTAATGTTAATTTCTGTCGAACTTTTTTATATCGCCATAAATGTATTTCCAACGACCTAACGAGGATATGATCAGAGTTAGAATTTTTTTAAATCTTGTAAATGCCCTACTGAGAATCCACTGAATGTCTATTAATTTGACAAATATTATTTGCCAATGGCGACCCGTTTTCGAAAAAATCAAGTTTTATCGAAATTTTGTTATGGGTTGAAATGTTTATTTATTAAATTCAATTTTTAATTTTCTTTAAATTGCAACAAATGAATTTCCAACAGTTAAAAAGTCAATTATCAATTTTCTTTCATTTTCAACACTTGAATTTCTAAAAGTTGCAAATTCAATTTTCTATTTTCTTCACTTTTCAACATTTGATAATTTAATTGTTTGAAATTGAAGAAAACTGAAAATTTAATTGTTGAAAATTGAAGAAAATTGAAAATTGAATTTTCAAACGAGATGACAATTCAATTGTTTAAAATTGAAGAAAACTGAAAATTCGGTTGTTGAAAATTGAAAAAAAAATCGAAAACTGAATGTTCAACTATTGAAAATGGGAGAAAAATTAATTGTCAACTGTTGAAAATTGAAGACAATTGATAGTTGAATGAACAACAGTAGGAAATTCAACTGTTGAAAATTGAAGGGAATTCAAAATTGAATTATTAACTGTTGCGAAGTGAAGAAAACTGATAATTGAATTTTCCACAGTTGAAAATTCTGCTATTGATAATTGAGGAAAATTGAATTTTCAACTGTTGAAAATTGAAGAAAATTAAAATGAAAGAAAACTGAACATTGAGTTTTCAAAAGTTTAATTTTCTTCAATACCCAACTGTTGAATTCAACATCAGAATTTAATAAGTAAATATTTCAATCCATAAAACAAAAATTTTGAAAACAGTCTTTTTTCGAAAACGGGTCGCTACTGACAAATAAACCTTTTTTTGGAAAATTATTAGTCATCCAATGGACTCTCAGTAGGGATTTTATGAGATTAAAAACAAATTCCTACTTCTTTGTATTTTGCCCTAAAAATGTCCCAAAAAATGCAAAATAGCAGTTTTATGTCTAATTCATGCTAAAGACGGTATTTTTTGGAACTTTTTCAATGTGAATTATTTTCATTCGATAAGGAACAAGTTTTCAAGTATTTTTTAACTACTTTTTATTTATTTAAACAATTATTATTCGTTTAAGCAATACTTTTATTCCATAAAGTCTTGAAAAAATACTATTTTTCGGGATAAATGATACAGTTGATAAATGTAAAAAATAATATTTTTTGTTTAACATATTTTACATAATTTAAACAATTTCTATTTGTATAATTTTTTCCCCACCAAATCGTGAAAAGTTAGTATTTTCTGGAATTAATAACATAATTATCCAATGTTAAGAGTTATATTTCTTTGTTTTGGATATTTTCCAATTATTTAAACAATTTTCATTTGGTTAAACCATTTTTGCTCATGTGAATTTTCAGAAAGTAGTAACTTTTCAAGATTTACAGAGAAAAACTGTTTAAATGAATGAAAATTGTTTAAGTAATTGTAAACTGTCTTTCAAAAGAAATATCACTTTGAGCATTCATTAACTGCGTTATTAATTCCAGAAAGTAGTAACTTTTCAAGATAAATTTTCACGATTTACATAGGAAAAAATTGTTTAAACAATCAAAAAATATGTTAAAGATAAATATTCATCATCTGTATCATTTATCTCAAAAAAGAATAACTTTTCACGATTTACAAGGGAAAATTGTTTAAACAATTAAAAATTAGTTTAAAAATACTTGGAAATTATATAAAAGGTACTAAGAAACGTTTTTATTGTCCTAGAATACTGAACATACAAAAAAATCAAAAATCTTATTTTTGGATGGAGATTTTTGTCTTTAGAACCACAAGAACGTTCCTTAGTTCCTTTTATTAATTTTCTAAATTTTCACCTCAGTATCTCAATTTTTGTGGATGTAAGTTGTTGTGAAAAAAATGCCGGTATAGTAGAAATCGGAGAAGTATTACATCGCCTTAAGGTAGGAATAAAAAATCGACGACCCCAGACTTTGGTGAGCTATAACTCACCAGAAAAAACTCTTAGCGGATTCTGAAAAATACTAAGTGGATCTGTAAGGTTTTTTGAATCTAATGGTGTTTTGCTAATTGTTGTAAAAAAATGTTGTTCAGAGTTATTAAAAGAAATGCGAAGAAAAATGACATTTTAAGTCCAATGCTCGGAAACCTGTACTTTTATTTGATCCCAGAGCTAAAAATACAGTGGAACAAAATTAAAAAATTCTAGTATGCTCTATAAAATCTTCGAAATGCAGTGCACGTTCTGAAATTTAAAAATATATAAAAATTTTGCGTAAAAAAATATTATTGTTCAAGGTTTTTGTTGTAGATGGTTCCAGCTGTCGCGCTAATAGGTCAAATTAATACCAGTAGCACTTTCTTAATGAGAGGAGCTTCGGGACCGAAAGGGAGACTGTGTTTAGTCAAGCGTGACAAACAGCCTAAGGGCCTTGCCTGTTTGCGTTTGGATTCCCCCGATTTGGTCCTAAACTGGTCTTATATCGGGAGTTCAGTGTATTTTAATTCTGAGATCAAGTAAAAGTACAGATTTCCGATCATTATACAAAATATCGTAATTTTTCTTCGTATTTTGATTGAATAGCTCTGAACCAAATTTTTTTACAACAATTAGTAAAACACCATTTTATTTAGAAAATCCGGTTATAAACTGAAGTAACAAAAATCGTTAAAATAAAATAAACAGAAATAGAGTTGGAAGCTAGAAGCTACCTTAAAAAGATCTTCTGGGAAACTAATTGATAATTTTTTTCGAAGTCTTCTTCATTTTTGCCTTGTATCAATTTATGATTTTGAAATATTTATTTACAGGCAATTTACAAATATTAAAGACATGTTATTCTGCAATTTCGAAGTAAATTTAGAGCAACTGATCAAAACGAAACATTTCTAGACTTTAATCGGATTAGAATCGACAGGCGAGAAAGTATTAAGCTTTACTCTCAAGCTTCTGCTCCTCGAAATTTCCTCCTGGGAGTTGGAATTAAACTTCAAGCAAGATGGTTAGACACAAAACTAAAGTGTCATGTACTTTAGATCAATAAATAGTTTCTTGGAAGATGAAATTCGTGAAAATACGAGACAAATTTCGTGGTTGAAAGAATTTTTAATTCTTCCTCTAGTTTTGTATTTAACTCTGCATTTTATCTTTATTTTCCAACTTGCTTCTTCTCATTTTCTATCTCCTTTTATTTCTCATTTTACTTTTTTCTTTTTTATTTAGCTCACTCGCGGTTTCTATCCTTTTTTCATCCAGCTTTATTCTCGGTCTGTAACTACTTTTTTGCGATAAGAAGCATTCTGATATTCGAGAAAAATAGAAAAATATGAGAAACAAGCTCTTGATAAAAATTTACTTCCTTAATAACTCCACACTTCTTTTTCTTTATTTTTACATTCTGAAGAACTCTTTCTCTTGTACTTTTTTTAAAACTATTTTTTCTTTTCGTGTCTTATAGTTGATTAGGGTGGCCGTAGTTGAGGGAAAATCTGAAATTCAGGGAATTTTATGGGTCAGGGAAAGTCAGGGATTTTGAAAAAAATCTGGCAAATGTCAGGGAATTTCTATAAAAGGCATTTTAAGTGACTGTAAAGCTTAATACATTCGAAATTTTAATTTGAAATTATTTTATTACGTTAGAAAAGATTTTCTGTTGAAAATGTTACAAAATTAATATTCTAGTTTTTCAGTAATAATGTTCGGGAAAAAAATAAGAAATTTTGAAAAAAGTTCTGTATTTTTATTTCTTTTTTTTTGCAGTTGCTTCCAACTGACAATTTTTTTTTAGTTAAGTTTTTCTTTATTTGGTTGAAAATTTCGACAATTTTGTTAAGTCATTCTTTTTGGTTGAAAATTCGTCTTTTTGGTACAAAAATAATCTTCTTGGTTGGAAATTTCCTCCGTTTTGGTTAAAAATGCAACTCTTTGGTTGAAAATGAAGTTTTTTGTTGAAAATTTACTTTTTTGTTGAAAATTTGTATTTTTGGTTGAAATCAACTACTTTTTATTTAAAATTAAAATCTTGTTATGGTTCAAATATCTACTATTACATTATTCGTTAAAATTTCATCTTTTTTGGTAGAAAATTCTTTTTGTTTTTTGTTGAATTTAAATTGAAATATCAACTATCTGGATAACAGTTGAACTTTTTTTTTCGTTTGTTTAAATTTAATGTTTTAAACTGTAAACGTAACTTTTCTATTTTTTGAGGCAAATTTATATTTTTTAGTTAAAGTTCGTCTTTTTGAGTTGAAAATTCAACTGTTTTAGTAAAAAATTACCTTTTTGTTGACAATTCATATTTTGGTGCTAAAAATTCAAGTAAAATCTTTCTTGGTTGAAAATTCAACTATTTTGCTGAAAATCCTTATTTTTTTTGTTTTATTCAACAGTTTTTTTTTAATAAAAACTTTTTGTGGAAATATCAACTATTAGATTTTTTGTTGAGAACTCATTTTTTTTATCAAAGATTCATCGGTTTGGTTGAAAATTTAACTATTTTGTTGAAAATTTCCTAATCTTCTTGGTTGGAAGTTTCCTCTTTCTTTTTTCAAATTGCAACTCTGGTTGAAAATTAATTGTTGTGTTGAAAATTCGTCTTTTTGGTTGAATTCGACTGTTTTGTATTTAAATCTAAAATCTTGTTTTGGTTAAAATATCTACTATTAAATTATTATTATGAAAATTCTCGGTTGAACTATTTTGTTGAAAATTCTTTTTTTCCGGTTTAAAATTAATTTCTTTAACCAAAAATGTCACTTTTCCATTTTTTGGGGAAAATTGATCGTTTTTCGTTTAAAATTTGTCTTTCTGATAGAAAACTAATCTTCCTGCTTTGAAATTTCCTCTTTTTTGGTTAAGACTACAACTATTAAATTGAAAATTAACTTTTTTGTTGAAAATTGATATTTTCAGGTTAAATTTGCAACAGTTTTACAGAAAATTTGTCTTTTGGCTTAATAGTTCAACCATTTGGATGCATTTTTTCTTTTTAGACAGAAAAATCTTTATTGAAAATCCGTCTTTTTTTATTGAATTCAACTGTTTTTATTTAAAATTAAAATCTTAAAATCTGAGTTAAAAATTCATCTTTTTGTTTGAAAATTGAGCTACTTGGTCGAAGGTTAAACATCTTTGTAAAAAAATAATTTTTTGTTGAAGATTCATAATTTTAGTTGAAAATTCATTTATTTAGTTGCAAATTCGTTTTTTTTTTGTTATAAAATTAATTTTTCAACTGAAAATTTAACTATTCCAGGTGAATATCTATCCTTTTAGGGGAAAATTAATCTTTTTGCTTGAAAGTCGAACTTTTTGATTGAAAATTCGTTTTTTCGGCTTAAGATTAATTTCTTTAACTGAGAATGTAACTTTTCCATTTTTGACAGAAAATTGATAATTTTAGTTGAAAATTCGTATTTTTAATAAGAAAATTCATAATTTTTTTTCAAATTTGACTATTTTGTTGAAAATTCGTCTTTTTTTGGTAGAAAATTAATCTTCTTGGCTTAAATTTCATATTTTGTATTTTAAAATTCATCTATTTTGGTAGAAATTTCATCTTTTTTGTTCTTAATATCAACTACTATTTTTTTTTTTTGAGAATTCATCTTTATAGATTAAAAATTTAACTATTTGGTTGAAAATCAAGACTCTTAATCGACTTCCAGACAATTAAACTATTTGGTGAAAAATGTACCTACTTTGTTAAAAACTTAATTATTTTGTTGAAAATTCAACTTTGGTTAAAAATGTAACCATTTTGTTAAAAATTTATTTTATTAGTTGAGAATTCACCTTTTTGTTGAAAATTAAAATATTCGGGTCAAAGATTCAACTGCCTTCTAAAAAATTCGTCTTTTTAGCTTGAAAATTTAATTCTTTTGTTGAAAATTCATCCTTTTAGGTCGAAAGTTCATCTTTCTTGATTTAAAGTAAATTTTTTTTGTTGAGAATTCATCTTTTCGGTTTAAAAGTAACCTTTTTTTCAAACATTCGACTTTTTAACTTGAAAATTCCACTATTTCGTTAAAAACTTAACTACTTGGTTGAAAGTTTCACCGCTTTATTGAAAATGGATTTTATCAGTTAAAAATTCATCTTTTTGTTGAAAATTCAAATTTTCAGATTGAAAATTGAACAGTCTCCTAAAGAATTCGTCTTTTTCGCTTGAAAATTTAATTATTTTGTTGAAATTTCGTCCTTTTGGATTGAAAATGCATCTTTCATGGTTAATGTTGTTACAAAATTAAAAATTGGTCAGGGAATTTTAAAAAAATGATTTTTTGTGGTGACTGTTGATCCGCTTTAAGACACATTTAATTTTCAATGATTAAATTAGTTTTTATTTGTGTTTTTATATTATTTTATTATAAAATAAAAATTTACAAATTAATTTTGATAAAATCTTTTTTTTTTAGAAATCACCCAGTATGTGTGGTACACTATATAAAATTTTTATGCATTCGTGTCATATAATTGTTCGCTCGACTTCTATCGTATTTTTCTAACTTCTGCCTTCGCTTTTCATTTCCGACTCAAAAGCCTTGCCCGTCACCTGAGTAAATAGACTTCGAATACTTGGAGCGTCTTCGTGCTCCTTTTCCCAATTGCTTTTATAACAGCAGCGATGTCTTAAAAAGCCAAGTTAAAACATGTCGATAAACTACTAACATGTTTAATGACTTTAAATGATATAATTACAAATATAATTCACTCGTGGAAAAGAAAAACAATTTTTTTGTTAATTATTAAAAATAGCGCACTACCCGCGCTTATTACAGGTTTTTTATTCTAATTGTTTAATTATTAAATTCAAATATCTACTTAAATTTATTGTACTACAAAATATAATCAATAATCACAAATTAAAATAAATATTAAATAGCTACATCGGCTTTCATACAGATTCAATTTTAATTTAATATTAATTTTAATTTCAATTTTCGTCGACTTTCAAGAATCATATTTTCATGAATAGATAAAATCATAATAAATTATAAAATTATAATAAAATATTTTTTAACAATATTTTTTAACAATATTTTTTTATAAACAATTTGGAAGAATTACAATTAAATTTTTTTTTATTTTGAAAGCATAGAATTAAGAATTATTCAATTTTCAAGATATATATTTCGCTGGTATGTAATTTTGAATGTTTTATTGCAATAGTTAAATTTTGAAGCTTTACAATTCAAATTTTTTTTAATTATTAAAAATAGCGCGCTACCTGCGCCTATCACAGATTTTTTATTTTAATTGTTTAATTATCAAATTCAAATATATGATTAAATTTAATGTACTAAAAAATATAATCAATAATCATAAATAAATTTACAATTGAAAGTTTTACAATTTTGAAGGGGTGCAACGGAAAATTCTTCAATTTTAAGGATTTATAAATAAAAATTCTTAAATTTGGATGATTTTGCAAATCAATTTTAACGATTTTCAATTTAAGATTCTTCAATCTTAAAGATTTACTTCTAAACATTATTTAGTTACCTATAAATAAATAATACATAAATAAATGTACAATTGAAAGTTCTATAATTTTGAAGGGTTACACCTGAAAACTCTGCAATTTTAAGGTTTTATAAATAAAAATTCTTAAATTTGGATGATTTTGATTATCAAGAGACAAGTTTTCAGTTTAAAATCTTCCAAATTAAAGAATTTTTAATTTTTAAACTTAAATCTTGCATAATTTTTAATTGTAAAGTGTCAAATTTAAAAACTCTTCAATTTGAAAGATTTACAATTCAAATTATTGCAATTTTTAAGAGCTAAAATTGAAAATTCTTCAATTTTAACGGTTGGCAATTCTAAATTGTTCAATTTTACA
This sequence comes from Andricus curvator, assembly GCA_932195095.1. NCBI lineage: Eukaryota > Metazoa > Arthropoda > Insecta > Hymenoptera > Cynipidae > Andricus > Andricus curvator. The sequence continues at coordinate 621,363 of CAKNYM010052873.1, forward strand.
GATTTACTTCCAAATATTATTGATTTATAAATAAATAAATAAATTTTAAGGTTTTATAAATGAAAATTCTTAAATTTGGATGATTTTGAATATCAGGAGACAAGTTTTTAATTTTAAATCTTCAAAATTTAAGAAATTTCGAAATTAAATAATCAAAAATACAGAATTTTTATTGTACATTTTTTTAATTAAAAAAATCTTCAATTTTAAAAGGTTTATTATTCAAAGATCTGCGATTTTGAACAGTCGTAATTCAAAATTCTTGAATTTTGAAAATATAGAATTGCAAATTATTCAATTTTCAAGATTTTTATTTAAAAGGTTTGTAATTTTGAACACTTTTTTGGAATAGTTCAATTTTAACGAATTACAATTGAAAATTCTGGAATTTTAGAGATGCATAAATAAAAATTCCTAAATTTGGCTAGTTCCATTTTTTATATTTTTCTAGTTCTATATTTTCGAAGATTTAAAATTGAAAAGTGTTCAATTTTAAAGATGTGTGAATCAAAATTCTTAAATTTAGATGATTTTGAAGATTAAAACCATCACAATTTAAGAATTTTTATTTATAAATCTTTCAAATTAATGAATGTTAAACCTCAAATCTTTTTTGAAATTGAAGTATTTTAATTGCAAATCTTCAAAATTGTAGAACTTTGAATCGCAAATCTTTAAAATTGAAGAATTTTTTATTTTGACAACTTAAAATTATTCAAATTTTAAGTTTTACAATGAAAAATTCTGTAATTTTGATCATTTTGAATATCAAGAGACAAGTTTTAAATTTTAAATCTTCCAAATTTAAGAAATTTCGAAAATATATAAACAAAAATACAGAAATTTTATTGTAAATTTTTTAAATCAAAAAATCTTCAATTTTAAAAGATTTATAATTCAATGATCTGCAATTTTGAAGAGTGGCAATTGAAAATTCTTGAATTTTGAAAATATAGAATTGCAAATTATTCAATTTTCAAGATTTTTATTTAAAAGGTTTGTAATTTTGAACATTTTTTTTGGAATAGTTCAATTTTAACGAATCATAATTGAAAATTGTTGAATGTTAGAGATGTATAAATAAAAATTCCTAAATTTGGCTAATTCTATTTTTTATATTTTTCTAGTTCTACATTTTCGAAGATTTACAATTGAAAAGTGTTCAATTTTAAAGATGAATAAATAAAAAATCTTAAATTTAAATGATTTTGAAGATCAAAATCATCACAATTAAAAAATTTTTATTTATAAATCTTTCAAATTAATGAAGGTTAAACCTCAAATCTTTCAAATTAAAGAATTTTTAATTCTAAATCTTCACAATTGTAGAACTTTAAATCGTAAATCTTTAAAATTGAAGAATTTTTTATTTTTACGACTTAAAATTAAAATTGTTCAAGTTTTAAGTTTTACAATGAAAAATTCTGTAATTTTGATGATTCACATTTAAAAATACTGAACTTTTCACTCTCAAACCTTAAACTTGAATAATTTTTTATTCAAAATTTTCAAAATTAAAAACTATTAAATTTTGAAGACTTGCAATTGAAAGTTCTATAATTTGGAAGAATTACAATTGAATTTTTTTTAATTTTTAAAACACAGAATTAAGAATTATTCAATTTTCAAGATTTATATTTCGCGGGTATGTAATTTTGAATGTTTTATTGCAATAGTTAAATTTTGAAGCTTTACAATTGCAATTTCTTAAATTTTAACGATAATTAAGAAATTGTCCATTTTTAAGATTTACAATTGAAAATTCACTAACTTGAAATGTTTATAGTTCAAAATGATGTAATTGTCAACGTTTTGTTTTGGTATATTTAGTTCATTCTTGAAGATTTACAATGGAAAATTATTCAATTTTTTAAATTTGCAATTGAAGGTTCTTCAATTTCAAAGATCTATAAATCAAAAGTCTTAAATTTTGGTGATTTTGAAGATCAAAAGTCCAGAGTTTGTATTTCCAAATCTTCGAAATTTCACACGTAAATCATCAAAATTACTAATAATTTTAATAAACAGTCAAAGTAGGTGGAAGAAAAAAAAATCAAGAGACAAAAGCACGCGATGAGCGAGCGGAAACATGGAAACTAAAATGTGAACGAATTAATAGTTGTTTCAATTTTTAGTGTTTTTTGAAGAAGAGAAAGTGAGTGGAAATCATGGGAGAGGAAGTAGGGGGTGTGAGAAAAAATTAAGGAAGGGGCTGTGACGAGAAATTAGTGGTAGGGGAAGAGTGGTTAAGTGCGGGGAGGGGTAGTAGGGGAAATTATGGGAATTGATTCCAGGAGAAGTAGAGGAAGTGAGGGGAAATGATGGTTGGAGGGTGAGGAAGTGGCGGAAGGTGACGATGGGAAGTGATGGGAAATAATGGGGGGATAGTAGTGGAAGGTATGCGAAATAAGGAGAGGAAAAGGTCAGGAAGTGATGGAAAATGTGGGGAGGGAAATTAGTGAAAGTGAAGGGAAATTAAGGCATAGGGGAAGTATGGGAAAGTGAGGGGAGGGTATTAGTGGAAATGATGGGAATTGAGTGTAGCGAAGGTAGATGAATTAAGGAGAAATGAGTGATGGGGGGTAGTTGAAATAAGGGAAAATGAGCGAAGGGTTCACGGAAGTGGGCGAAATGAGGGTGGGTACGTGATGGGAAATGAGGGGAGGGATAGTAGTGGACATGATGGGCAGTGATTGTAGGGGAAGTAGATGAATTCAGGAGAAGTGAGTGTAGAGGAAGTAGCTGAAGTGAGTGGAAGTGAGGGAAAACGAGGGAAGAGGTAGACGGGGAAGTAGAGGAAATAAGAGGTTTGGAAGTAGGTGAAATGAGTGTAAGTGAGGGGAAGTAGGGGAAAAGATTAGAAATGAGGGTGAGTATGGGAGGGGAAGTGATGGCTGAGTAAGGGAAGTAGAGGAAGGTGTGTGTTATGTAGGAAGCTAGGAGACGGGGAAGTATATGAGGAAGAATTTGGGGAGGGGTTATTAATTGTGAAGTGAGGTAAGGGAAAGTGTTGAGGGGTAGGTTTAAGCAACTTAATAACCGCCTTACTGGGCGAAACCCTTTTTTGTAGGCCATGGCCATACCAAGCTGAAAACCCCAGTTCTCGTCAGATCACTGAAGTTAAGCAGCGTTGGACGCGGTTAGTACTTGGATGGGTGACCATTCAAGAATACTGACATTGAGTGCTGTTGGCACATCGTGGGTGTGGTGAGCCCACACTTGTAGTTATTTATAACTACAAGAAAAACCTAGAAACACTACCCGAATCGGGTAGTGTCACGCCTACCCTGAAAGGGAAATGGTTTAATGGTATATATATGGCGCTTACTTTGACCAATTTTTTTTTGCTGAATAAAGTTCTACAGAAAAAATTTGATTGAATGAATTGAAACAAGGATTAAAGTTTCAAAATTTAGTGCAGACACGAACCAGCCGTGTCGGAAAGGGTCAGTAACAGGATTCTAGAATTAAAAAATATAGCCTCTCTCTTTTCTTTTTTACTCCGACTCTGCTGAGCATGAACTTAGCTTGGAGCGAACTTTTTCTATAAGAGGAATTCTTTTGAACTTGCAAAGCTTCAATCGTTTCCTTTTTTTTTCTTTTCAGTACGTTCGGCGGCGACGACATACGCAGCTGATGGAAATCGAGCTGATCAAAGGCAACAAAGGATTGGGATTTAGTATCGCAGGGGGTATCGGAAATCAGCACATCCCTGGGGACAATGGAATATACGTCACGAAAATCATGGACGGAGGGGCTGCTCAGGTCGATGGACGACTACTCGTGGGTGACAAGTTGGTTGCCGTCAGAAACGCCTTGGTGAGAAATCCTTTAATTATATTTGTAAAGGAATCTTCATTATCATCAGAGAATAACAGAAATTTTTAACGTCTTTTCAGACTAGATGGAAATATAAATAAAAAATTATTTTAATTAATTTTTTTATGAAAAAAGATCTTCTCCTTTCGCTCCGCTGGGAATCGAACCACAGAACTTCCGATTGCCGGTCGGGTGCTCTCCCATTAAGCTACTAGAGAGATCGAGAGAAGAAACTTTTTTCAGAAAATACACGCATTATTGAGCAAGGTGGTACATATCAAATTGTTCAAGGAATTTGCATTATCATCAGAGAATAACAGAATTTTTTAACGTCTTTTCAGACTAGATGGAAATATAAATTAAAATTTATTTTAATGAATTTTTTTCTAAAAAAAGATCTTCTCCTTTCGCTCCGCTGGGAATCGAACCACAGAACTTCCGATTGCCGGATTTCGACTTTTTTCGACTTTTTTGAAAAAATGCGACTAATTGATTTTTGCCGTTTTTATCACTCAGAAGTTCGCTATACGCTATACTATAGGTTCAATTTCAGTCACAATGAAAATTTTAAAATTGAAATTCAGAACTAGAAAAAATTATACCATTTCTATTGAAAGTTCAACTATTTGGTTATAAGTACAACTGTTTAGTTGCTAATTAATTATTTTGTACTGACAATTCAACTATTTGGTAGAAAAATTATTTTTGTGTGTTCAAAATTCAAACATTTCTGTTTTGTTGAAAATTCCTCTTTTTGGGTAGAAAATTCGTTCCTCTAATTTGAAAAGTCATATTTTTTGGTAGAGAAGTTCTTAGTTGAAAAATCATCTTCTCGGTTCAAAATTCAACAATTTGACTAAACTTTTTTTTCTTTCTAGACTGAAAAATCTTTATTTGTTGAAAAAAAAGTCTTTTTGGTTGGAAAATTAAACTTTGAAGTTGAAAATTGAACTACTTTGTAAACATATTTTATTTTGTGTTAATTTGTAATAATATATTTACTATTTTTAGATAAAAATTCAACTATTTGGTTAGAAGTTCAAGTGTTATGTTGAAAATTCAACTATTTCGTTAAAAAGTCATATTTTTTTCGAAAATTCAAGTGTTTCCTTGAAAATTTGTCTTTTTGGGTAGAAAACTCGTCCCTCTAGTTTGAAAATATATCTTTTTTTTTGTAGAGAATTTATTGGTTGAAAATTCATCCTTTTTAGTTGAAAACTCAACTATCTTCCAAAAAATTCTTCTTTTGGGCTTAAAAATTTAACTAATTGGTTGAAAACGCAACTGTTTGTGGTTGAATTGTAATCTTTTTTCTTTATAAATTCGACTATTTGGTTGAAATTTTAACTTTTTAAGTTGCAAATTCAACAATTTGGTAAAAAAAATTCAAATGTTTTGTTGTAAATTCAATTGTTTTGTTGAAAATTTAACTATTTTGCTAAAAATTGATGTTTTTTGTTGATAATTTGTCCTTTTGGATTGAAAACTCATATTTCAGAGCAACTGTTTTTGGATGAATTTTAATCTCTCTCAATTATTTCAATTATTTCGTTGAAAATTTAATTATTTTGTTAAAAATTCAACTATTTTGTTAAAAAGTAATCTTTATTTGTTGAAAATTTAACTGTATTGTTGAACTTTCTAGATAGAAAATTTATCCTTTTGGATTAAAAATTCCTATTTTACGGTAGAAAAATAATCTTTTTGGTTAAAAATTCATCTTTCTTGGTTGGAAAATAACGCTTTTCTTGAAAAGTCGTATATTTTTCGAAAATTCAACTGTTTTTTGTTAAAAATTCATCTTCTTGGATAGAAAAATCGTCCCTCTGGTTTGAAAATTAATTTTTTTGTTGTTAGAGAAGTTTTTGGTAGAAAATTTATCTTTCTTGGTTGAAAATTCAACAATTTCGTTAAAAATGCATTTATTTTGTTGAAAATTTATTCTTTTAGATTGAATATTTTTTTATGGTATAAAAGTAATCTTTTTTGGATGAGAATTAATCTTTTTTTGGTAGAAAATTAATTTTTATTGGTTGAAAATTAACTTTTTAGTTGAAGATTTAACTATCTTATAAAAAATTGGCCGGTTTGGCATGAAAATTGAACTATTTGGTTGAAAATGCAACTGCTTTTGGTTGAGGTTTAATCTTCTCTTCAATTAAAAATTAGACCATTTGGTTGGAAATTCAATTAACTTATTTAATATTCATCTTTTTTGGTCAAAAATGTAACTGTATTTTTGAACATTCGTCTTTTTGATAGAAAATTCGTCCTATTGGATTGAAAATTGATCTTTGATGAATGGAAAAGTCGTCTTTTTTGGTTGAAAATTCAACATTATTTGTTAAAAATTTATCTTTCCGGGTTGAAAATACACTTTTTTGTTGAAAATTCAACTTTCTATAAAAAATGTGTCTTTTCGCTTGAAAATTCAACTATTTGGTTCAAAGTTCAACTATTTTATTGAATATTCGCCTAATTTGGTTAAAAGTGCAACTATTGCAACTAGTGCAACTAATGCAACTAGTTGGTGGAAAGTTAATTTTTTTTTAATTTAACTATTTGGTTGAAAATTGATCTTTGATGAATGGAAAAGTCGTCTTTTTTGGTTGAAAATTCATCATTATTTGTTAAAAATTTATCTTTCCGGGTTGAAAATCCATTTTTTTGTTGAAAATTCAACTTTCTATAAAAAAATGTGTCTTTTCGCTTGAAAATTCAACTATTTGGTTCAAAGT
>CAKNYM010052873.1:627929-642319 GCA_932195095.1 Andricus curvator
CTTTTCGCTTGAAAATTCAACTATTTGGTTCAAAGTTCAACTATTTTGTTGAATATTCGCCTAATTTGATTAAAAGTGCAACTAATGCAACTAGTTGGTGGAAAGTTAATTTTTTTTTAATTTAACTATTTGGTTGAAAATTGATCTTTGATGAATGGAAAAGTCGTCTTTTTTGGTTGAAAATTCATCATTATTTGTTAAAAATTTATCTTTCCGGGTTGAAAATCCATTTTTTTGTTGAAAATTCAACTTTCTATAAAAAAATGTGTCTTTTCGCTTGAAAATTCAACTATTTGGTTCAAAGTTCAACTATTTTGTTGAATATTCGCCTAATTTGATTAAAAGTGCAACTATTGCAACTAGTGCAACTAATGCAACTAGTTGGTGGAAAATTAATTTTTTTTAAATTCAACTATTTGGTTGAAATTGATTTTTTTCCCTTGAAAATAATCGTTTTCGTTGAAAATCAACTGACTTATAAAAAATTCGCCTTTTTGGCCTGATAATTCAACTATTTGGTGGAAGTTAAATCTTTTTTGTTTGAAAATTAAAAAACAATGCATCTTTGTAGGTTGAAAATTCAACTATTTGGCTTAAACTTCAATTACTTTGTTAAAAATTCATCTCTTTTGTTTAAAAGTTTTCGACTATTTGGTTCTAAATGAAACTGTTTGGTTGAAAATTAATATTTTTTTGTAAATTATTTTTTTTTTCGAGTTTTCAAGGTAGTTTTAAAGGATCCCAACAGATTGTTCAAATTTCAAAGCTTTTAGGGTATTTTAAAAAACATAAAAAAGATTCCACGCGATTATATTGTATACCAGATTAAAAAAAATAGTTAACCTCTCGATTTAATATTTTAAAAATGCTTGACACTATTTTGCTACTATTTTTTTATGCTAGACACTATTTTGAATTTTTCAAATGAGTCCGAGGCCTGTAAGTGGAGAAAATCTTCCTGAAAGAGAAATTTTATTTCTGAAAAGTCCGCATTGATGGAAATTCAAATCGGAAGTAAATAATTTATGAGTTGAATAAATTTAAAGCCTAGAAATCCGGCTGTACTGTAAAATCGTTGTAAAACCCTAAAAGTTGATCAATTACTCTCAGAATTTTTTGTGGCCTCTTTAAATATTGAAATTCTTGAGAGGAGTTGGCTTTTTACTGGTCATAAAAATTCTAGTGACTCGTTACTTTATTTGCTTGCGGACATCAGAGTTGTTCGCATTTTCTCGTCCGAAGCCAACGCTAGCCTTTCCGGTTATCACTCTCACCGGACGCTCCAAGTTTTATGTTAACGATGGCTTAAGGGTCGGTGAAGAAAAAGTTTCATGATTTGTTGTAAACCTCGTAAAACGAAACATGCTGACAAGAACTTTCAATCGTACTTACTTCCAAAAAACAGGACATAAAAATATAAAATATTTCTGACTCGCAATAATATATTTATTACAACTACTTAAAATTTTCTTTTGTAGTCCTTATGTTTTATACAGGGTTGCTACAGGTCAAGGAATTTCAGAAAGTCTGGAAAAGTCAGGGAAAATCTAAAAATTTTCGAGAAACTGTTAAAGTTAATTTTGTTATTTTATTGAAAATTTAACAATACTAATGTATAGAATTCCAGAAAATAAAAACAAGAATCCAAAGACCAAATTTGGACAACCACCATAAAATGCTCCTATTGTAATTTGAAGAAAAAAAAAAATCCTAAAAAAAAAGAATTTTTCCAAGCTGAGACTGGATTCTATTACTGAGACTGGATTCTGTCCCTGTTCCTACCTGCTCTAATTTTTTTTTACCTTGATAAGGGTGCTGTATGAGCGCCAAAACGTTGGTAAATATTATGAATGTTTTTGTTCTGATTTGATAATAATAAAAATAAAAAAAAACGAAAGAAATAAAAAAAGAGAAGGAAAGGGATTTGGTTGGTTGCCTTCTCATTTTTCTTTCCTCTTTTTTTATTTTTTGTCCAAGGAAAAAGGAAATTCTTTTTTTTTAGGAAATTTTTTTTTTCTCCAAATTACAATAGGAGCATTTTATGGTGGTTGTCCAAATTTGGTCGTTGTATTCTTGTTTTTATTTTCAGGGGGAATTCTATAAATTAACTTGAGTATTGGACGTTAAATAGGATTTTGAATTTGATTTTAATCTAATTTAAAATTCTTAAATTGAATTTAACAATTCTGTTCAAAAGTAATTTTTTTTTGGACATTTACCTTATATTTTTGATTATAAACTATTATTATTAGGTTGACAATTTAATTATTTTTTTAAAACTTAACAAGTTTCTTAACAGGTCAAACATTTTGGTTGAAAATTTGCCTTTTTGGCAGAATTAAACTATTTTGCATGTGAAAAATTCATGTTTTTTTGTTAAAAAATGATCTTTTTGGTAGAAAATTAATCTTCTTGGTTGAAAATTTTTGGTTGAGAATTCATTTCTTTGGATGAAAATCAGTTTTTTTTATTAAATATTAATTTTGTTAACTGAAAATGCAACTATTCCATTTTTTGTCGAAAATTTATCTTTTTTTATAGAAAGCTAATCTTCTTTGAAAATTCACCTGCATGGTTGATAATTTAACTACATTGTTGAAACTTTCTTTTATTTGAAAATGTATCTGTTTTAGGTGAAAATTCAACTAATTTTTTGAAAATTTGTCTTTTTTGGTAGAAAAGTAATCTGATTACTCGAAACTTCCTCCTTTTAGTTAAAAATTCATTTCTTTGGTTGAAAGTTAGTTTTTTTGTTTGAAAATTAATTATTGTAACTGAAAATTTAACCATTCCATTTTTTGTCGAAAATTTACTTTTTGATAGAAATTTAATATTCTTTGAAAATAATTCTGCATAATTGAAAATTTAAATATTTTCTTGAAACTTTCTTTTATTCGGTTGCAAATTAATTTTTTACTGATAATTTAACCATTCTATTTTAAGTTGAAAATTTTGTCTGTTTAGGTGAATATTCAACTATTTTGTTGCAAATTCTTTTTTGTTTTGATAGAAAATTAATCTCATTAACTGAAACTTCATATTTTTATTTAAATTTTAGTTAAAAATTTAACTATTTTGTTGAATATTCGTTCATTTATTTATTTTCCTTACTGAAAATTCAACTATTCTATTTTTGAATAATTTGATGTTAATTGTTTTTTGTCTACTGGTATAAAATCAATATTTTGAGTGTAGATTTCTCATTTCTAAATTGTGAAAAAATTGCTCTCAAGCCAGCAGACAAAAAATAATCAACATCAAATTATTTAATACAATTTATCTGGTCAAAACCATAACATCAAAAATATAATTCTATTTTTGGTTGAAAATTTATATTTTTCAGTTGAAAATTCATGTATTTTCTTGAAACTTTGTCTTTTTTGGTATAAAATTAATCTTTTAGGTTATAAAGACCACTATTTAGTTAAAAATTCATATTTTTGGTTGAAGATTTATTATTTTACTTAAAAATTAATTTCTTTAACTGAAATTTATTTTATTTGGTCTGAAAATTAATGTTTTTACTGCAAATTTATTCTATTTTTGGTTAACAATTAATTTCTTTACTTGAAAATTCGTTTTTTGTTTGTTTGTTGAAAACTTATTTTTCCAACTGCAAATTTAACTATTGTATTTTTGGTTGAAAATTTATCTTTTTTAGATAAAAATTCATGTATTTTGTTGAAAATTGGTCTTTTTGGTAAAAAATTCATCTTTTGATTTGAAAATTCCACTATTTGGTTAAAAATGAACTTTTTTAGTTGAAGATTGATCATTTTAGTTTAAATTTGATTCCTTTCGTTAAAAATGGAACTATTTTGTTAAAAAAAATTTTTTTAGTTAAAAACTTATTTTTTTCAACTGAAAATTTAACTATTTCATTTTTGCTTAAAAATTTGTATTTTTAATTTGAAATTTGGTTCATTTTGTTGAAAATTTGTCTTTCTTGGGACGAAAATTCAATTATTTCGGTAAAAAATTCATATTTTTGGGTTAAAAACTCAACTGTTTTGCAGGAAGTTCGCCTTTTTGGGTTAAAAATTCAATATTTTCGATTAGATTTTTTTTTGTATTGACTGAAAAATCTTTCTTGGTTAAAAATTTTACTCTCTTGTTGAAAATTCCTTGTTTTGTTTTGAAAATCAGTCTTTTTTGGTTGAGAATTCAACTAATTTGTTGAAAAGTAGTATTTTTGGGTTTAATTCAACTGTATGTTGATTAAAAATTGAAATATTTTCTGGTGGGAATATTAACTATTACACATTTTTTTTAGAATTAATTTTAGTATCACAGATTTATCACATTGTTTAAAAATTTAACTGTTTTGTTGAAAACTCCCTTTTTTTGGTTTAAAATGAACTGTTTTAACTGAAAATTCAAGTTTTTCATTTTTGGTTTAAAATCTATCTTTTTGAGGTGGAAACTCAACCATTTGTTTGAAAATTCATGTATTTTACGTATTTCTTACCTAATTTTTGAATGACCTCTTATAAAATGCTATATGACTTTATGACTATAAAGTGTTTAAAATAAATTTAGAAACAAAACTGTTTTCATTGACATTATTGATCTCTTAGGTTTAAGGTTGTTTTTATACCTAGAAGAAAAATTTAACGGTCAGGGAGAATGAAAAATCGTTCAGGGAAAAGTCAGGGTATGTCAGGGATTTCGAAATTTGGATTTTCTAGCAGCCCTCGTATTATTATTATTATTATACCATTAAGCCATTTTCCTTTCGGGGTAGGCGTGACTTGCTCGGTTGGAAAATAGTAGTGTGTAGATGTGTATATCGGTATGAGGTATATAGGTATGAGGCAGATAGGTATGAGGTAGATAGGTATATAGGTGTAAGGTATATATATTTTAGATTGATCTAGAATTCTCGAGTCATTTATTTAAATGACACGTTCGTTCCGCAACACTGCTCCGACCCAGGTTGCTGATCAATCTCTCTAGCGATCACCCCAAGTGAAGAGCCTCACAAAATTGTTATGTGTGATTCCCCACTTGGGCCCATCAGTATCCAAGGTCTTTGTTTCAGGCGTCATTCACTCTATTGTCACTCTGTTTACAAACTATTTGTCGCCACACTTTGCTGTCCTGGCATACTTTTCTAGCTTCCTTCACGTCCATGCATCTTTTCATGCAAGCTCTTGTGTTTCTATGGCTTCTAATATCTCTTCGGATTAATGTCTCATTCGCAGATTCTAACCACTCTTTCTTTAGTATTTTTATTTCAGTCTTTTCATAAATCACTCACTAAATTTGAGATGGATGGATAAAAAAGTGGAAGAGTAGATGTCGAAAGTCTTGTCGATGATCGCGATTGGGAGAGTAAAAAGTTTCTTTAACAAAATGAAGTCGCTACCATTTTTCATTGTCATTGTGATAGAGAAAGGCTCTGGAAAATGAACGGGTTCTTTCGGTTCTGCGTTCACCACAAATGGATGGTTAAGTGTGGATGGGACAAGTAGATTAGGGCGCGAGAAGAGGGTTTCGAGTAATTGATAGCTCTTCCGTTTCCGTCAGCGATACCTTTACCCCAAGTGCAAGATCAACTAAAACGAAATTTCTTAGCCTAAGGTCGGGAAATTAATTAGTTTCTTTAAAATGATTCAGTCTAGAGTCTAAAATTGAAATTAACATAGATAGGCAGAGTCGATTCTAGGCGCAAATTCCTACCTTACCGACTTCGAGCCTGTTAGACAGCTCAAGTGGTTTGTGTCCGTGCTAAGTTTCTAAAATGTTGAAATAATATTATATTAAATAAAATTATATTGTTCAATATAATTTTCATACTTCACACTCTTTCCTCCATTCCCCCTTTTTAAAAAATGTATCGTTTTTCCCCTGTTTAAAACAAATTCTTTTTTTAGTTTTTTTTCGCTTAAATGCGAACTGATTTAATAAAACCTAATAAGAATATCCAACTGTTTTTTATCAAAGTTCATTTTTTTGGGTTGAAATGTCAACTATTCTATTCTCGGTACAGTATTCATCTCTTTTGGTTAAAAATGCAACTATTTTGTTGAGAATTTAATTATATTGTTAAAAAGTAATCCTTTTTGGTCGAAAATTCTACTTCTTTGTTGAACTTTCATCTTTTTGGATAGAAAATTCATCTTTTTTGGTAGAAATGTCATGTTTCTTAGTTGAAAATTATTTTGTTGTTGAAAAAACAACTGTCTTCTAAAAAATTCGTCGTTTTGGCTCGAAAATTCAATTCTTTAGTGGAAAATGCCACTGTTTTTGGTTAAAGTTTAATCTTTTTTGTTAGAATATTCGACCATTTGGTTGAAAATTCATCTTTGCAGGTTGAAAATTGATCTATTTTATTGAAAATTTAATTATTATGTTTGAAATTCAACTATTTTGTTTAAAAGTCATCTTTTTGGTCGAAATGTAAAATTTTTGTTCAGCATTCGTCTTTTTGGATAGGATATTCGTCATCTTTAATTAAAAATTCATCTTTTCTGGTAGAAAAGTCATCTTTCTTGGTTGAAAATGAACTTTTTGGTTAAAAATTTATTTGTTCGTGTTCAAAATTCTGGAATTATATTTTTGTTTGAAAATTATTATTATTTGGTTCAAAATTCAATTATTATATTGAAAATTTAACAATGTTGTTAAAGGGACATCCTTTTTGGTTGAAAATTTTGCAGTTTTATAAAAAATTCAATTGTTTTGTAGAAAATTCATTTTTTGGGTTAAAAATTTAACTATTTTTATTAGAAATACTACTATTTTGTTGAAAATTCATGTTTTTTCTGAAAAATTTAACTATTTTGTTGCAAATTAGCTTTTTTGTTGAAAATTCATATTTTTGGCTTGAAAAATCAACTATTTTCTTAAAAATTCATCTTTTTATCTTGAAAATTCATCTTTTTATCTTGAAAATTCAACTATTTTGGCAGAAAATTGGACTATTTGGTTGAATATTAATTTTTGTTTTTAAAAATCCATATTTTTTCGTCGAAAATTCAACTATTTGGTTGAAAATTATTTTTTTTTGAATATTCATATTTTTGGGATTAAAATTACACTATTTTGTAGGACATTCGTCTTTTTGACTTGAAAATTCAACAATTTGGTAGAAAGTTAATCTATTTAGTTGAAAATTTAACTATTTGATTGAAAATTCTTTTTGCTTGGCTGAAAATTTATTTTTTCAGCAGAAATTGTGACTGTTCCATTATTGGCCGAAAATTGATCTTTCTCAGTTGAAAATGCAACAATTCGCTTATTTTTGGTTAAAAATTTACATTTTTTAGTTGAAAATTCAACTTTTTCTTTGAAAATGTATGTATTTTCTTGAAAATTGTATTTTTTGGTAGAAAAATGATTTTCTAGTTTGAAAATTGACCTGTTCGGTTCAAACAATAACTTGTTTGTTAAATATTCATATTTTCGGGTTTGAAATTGCACATTTTTGTAGGAAATTCTTTTTGACTTAAAAATCCAACAATTTGGTAAAAAATTAATTTATTTGGTTGAATTCAATTGTTTGTTATTTAAAATTGAGATTCATCATTTTTGTTAAAAATTCATATATCTGGTTAAAAATTTAACTAGTTTGTTGAAAATTATTTTTTTTTTGCTGAAAATTAATTTGTTCAACTGAAAATTTAACTATTGTATTTTTGGTTGAAAATTGATCTTTTTTAGTTAAAAATTCATGTATTTTGTTGGAAATTCGTCTTTTTGGTAGAAAATTAATCTTCTTGTTTGAAAATTCATCTTTTTGGTTGAAAATTCAACTATTTGATTAAAAATTCGTCTATTTAGTTACAAATTAAACAGATTTCGACTTCAAATCTTATGAATTTGAAGCCTTTCAAATCGAATTCAATATGGTACCTATATTTTTTTTAAATTTATTTTCCTGGTATTCCCCTGTTTTTGTGAAAAATCACCCTATTTCCCCTGTTTTGAGAGCATTTTGGGATATGGAGTCTATTTTCATAATGTCCTCGAGAATGTTATAGAAACGTAGCACGGACATGAACCACTTGAGCTGTCGGGCGGTCTCAAAGTCGGTAAGGTAGGAATTCGCACCTAGAACCAAACTTCTCCTACTCCTACTTCTCCTTTCTTTTATAATAATCAGGGTGGCGACTTGACCGGGAAACCGAGAAAGACCGGGAAATGACCTGAAATTTTATTGACCGGGAAAAACCCGGGAAATGACCGGGAATTTAATTTAAAAACCGGTAATTTACTTCTGATCATAGCAAAATTCAAGAAATATAATTTCACTTAGAACAGGGAATGTTTTACATGGAATGGGAATTTTTTAAAGGAATTATAATTCGGATTGAGAAAAAAGGAATTTTTAAAAACCCCTCTTTCAAGTCAGGATTCGTCACAATTTGAAAGTTCCCTCTTCTAAATTTTAGGTAATAAAAGTACTTCAAGCAGTTTTCAGAGTAGAAGTAGAATTTCAAAGAAGAAATATTTCTGAATTATAATAGAATTTTTTTTACATTGTTCGTTGCGAATTCATCGTTTTTTAGTTAGAAATTCAATCACTGGGTTATCTTTTTTTGATGAAAATTCAACTTTTTGGTTGAAAATTGATATTTTTCATTTAATAATTAAACTATTTGTTTGAAAATGTATGTACTTTGTGGAAAATTCATCTATTTTTGTAGACAATTAAACTTTGTGGTTGACAATTCATCTTTTTGGCATAAAATTAAACTATTCCAGTTAAAAATTCATCATTTCAGTTCAAGATCCATCATTTTATTTGAAAATTCACCAGTTTGGTCGAAAATTAATTTCTTTAAACGAAAATTTAACTGTTCCATTCTGATTTGAAAATTAAAATTGTCAAGTTCGGAATTCCACAATTTGGATAAAAATTTGTCTTTTTAATTGAAAATTTAACTATTCCGATGAAAATTCATGTATTTTGTAAAAAAATCGATTTTTTTTTTTTTTGGTAAAAAATGATCTTATTTTTCTTTGAAAGTTAATCTTCTTGTTTAATAATTCTTCTTTTCGGTTAAAAATTCAAGTATTCCAGTCAAATATTTATTATTTTAGTTGAAAATTCATCTTTTAGGTTTGAAATAAAATTATTTGGTTGAAAGTTAAGCTCTTTTGTTAAAAATTAATTTTTTTGTTAGTTGAAAATCCATCGTTTTAATAAAAAATTCATTTCTTTGGTTGAAAAATGAGCTGTTTCATTGAAAATTTGTTTTTTCTTTGGATGTTTTTTGGTTGAAAATTATTTTTTTACCAACTGAAAATGTAACTATTAATCCAGTTGAATATTTCATAATTTTAGTTCAAAATTCATGTCTTTGGTTGAACATTCATTTTTGACTAAAAATTTGATTATTCAATTTTTGGTTCAAAAATTATCTTTGTTAGTTGAAAATTCGTCTTTTTTGGTAGAAATTAATCTTCTTGGTTGGAAATTAATCTTTTTGGTAAAAAATTCAATTATTCTAGTTAATGATTCATCATTTCAGTTAAAAATTCATCTTTCTGGTTTGAAATTCAACTATTGCAGTTAAATATTTACAATTTTATTTGAAAATTCATCACTTTGTTTGAAAATGTAACTATTATTTTGAAAGTTAGTTTTTGTTGTTGTTAAAAGTTAGTTTTTTTTGGTTGAAACTAATTTTTTTAACTGAAAATTTAACTTATTCCAATTGAAAATTCCATAGCTGTTGTTGAAAATTTATCTGTTTGGTTAAACATTAATTTTTTTAACTTGAAATTTAATTATTGAAGTTTTGGTTGACAATTTATCTTTTTTTAGTAAAAATTAATTTTTTGGTTTGAAAATTGAACTATTTCAGTTAAAAATTCATTGTTTTAGTTGAAAACTCTTATGTTTGGTTTACAAATAATTTTTTAAACTAAAAATGTTACTATTCCATTTTCGATTGAAAATTATTATTTTTTCAGTTCAAAATTTAACAATTTGGTTGAAAATTTGTCTTCTTTTATTAAAACTTCAAACCCTTCTTTAAAAGTTAATGTATTTGGTTGAAAAATTGTATTTTTCGGTAGAAAATGAATCTTTTTATTTAAAATGTAATCTTCTTTAAAAATTCGTCTTTTTGGTTGAAAATTCGAGTGTTCCAGTTAAATATTCATCATTTTAGTTGAAAATTTATCTTTTTAGCTTAAAATTTAACTATTCCAGATAAAGATTCATAATTTGATTTGAAAATTCATCACTTTGGTTGAAAATTGAACTATTTTATTGAAAATCTGTTTTTTGTTGTTGAAAATTAATTTTTTCAACTGAAAGTTTAACTATTCCATTTTTTTGTAAAAAATTGACATTTTTTAGTGGAAAATTTAAGTATTTTTTTCAAAATTCATTTATTTTGCAACGTTTTGCTCTGTTGTGTTAAAAGATGTTTAGAACGAACGTCATGAATTAAAATAAATGTTTGCGTTTTGCGGCAAATATAAATATGTTACTTTGAGTTGACCGGGAAAATTGAAAAACTTGACCGGGGAAAACCGGGAAATTACCGGGAATTTGAAATCGTTCGGCGAATCGCCACCCTGATAATTTAATTTCCGAAATGTTTTATTTTATATCTCTAGAAAATAAATTCTTTTTCCCTTTGCGGTTGTAGTAGATGATCGGGACATCGAAGGATCTGTCGAAAATGGATAGGTGGTTTAGTAGCGGTTATTTCAGTTGTCATCGAGGACAGTTCTGAGTCGAGAGACTCCTGCAGAAAATGGAGAACCCTGAGGGCTTGAGATCCGGCTTGAGTTTGGCTCAAACTACTACCACCAACCCTATCTTTCTCTCCTTTTGTTTTCCGACCGGCGATTCGTTTCCCGCCTCATCCATTATTATCAGCCTTCGCTTCCGGTCGTTCCTTCTAAGTAGCGGCCGTCAGTCTTGGAACCACCTAGACCTCTCATTAATTGGCAATGCCGTGACGAGGCAAAAGAATAGAAATCCTACCCGAGAAGTTGATGGACTCTCGAGAGAGAAATGTCCTCTTCGACAAATCAATTTACTTGAACAATTAAGAAACTCAAAAAACTTATACTTATCTTAATGAGTTAAAGTGCTTCCTTCGCAGTTTCTTTGTCTTTTCGGCAATTCCATGTTCAGTGATGTGAAGAATTCCATCTATTGTTAGCAATTTCGATGAAACTGGTTGCTTATTTTTGTATGGTCTATGAAATATGATGACTTTGTGAAGCTCTTCGCCTGGGGTGATTGTTAGAGAGATTGATCAGCTTCCTCTGTCGGAGCGGTGTTGTGGAACGAACCTAGTGAGTCACGCTTATCCCGAAGGGGATTTGGCTTAATGGTATAATAAAAAAGAAACAGTCACATTTTTTCTCAAATCACCTTTTTAAGATAAAGTCACTAAAGTCACTTTTTTAAAATGGAAATATCACTTTTGTCATTTTTCTTTTAGTAAATTAACCCTTGGGTTATTGAATTTAGCTCTAGACTGATTTCTGAATTTTCTTCAACTCTTTTGAAAAAGATTTTAGGGTATTTTTAATAGCTTTCAATCATTTGAAGCGATTTGAAAGGGTTTAACTCCACAACATTTTCAAGAACTTTTAAAAGTTTCAAGGAATTTTGAAAGATTTGAAATATTTGAGGGTATTTTAAATAATTCGAAGGAATTTTGAATAGATTTCAATTAAAGATTTTAGGGTATTTTTAAAACATCCAAGGAATTTTCAAGAGCTTTAAAAAGTTTCAAAAAATTTCAAAATATTTCCAGGAATTTCGAAATATTTCAAAGGATTTCCAATATTTTAGGGTATTTTTAAAAATTCCTAGGAATTTGCATACCTATAAGGTTATTATATCAAAGAATTTTACAAATTTTTGGAATATTTTAAAAGATTCCAAAGGATTTTTAATAGATTTCAAAATATTTCTAGGAATTTCGAAAGATTTCAAATATTTTAGGGTATTTTTAAAAATTCCTAGGAATTTACATACCTGTAAGGTTTTAGAATATTTTCAAGTATTTCAGGGTATTTCTAAAGATTTTAAAGAATTTAAAAGATTTTAGGATGTTTTACAAGTTTCTAAGGAATTTTTTATTGATTTGAATATTTTGAAGGGATTTCAAAGAATTTTACAAATTTTTGGAATATTTTAAAAGATTCCAAGGGATTTTTAATAGATTTCAAAATATTTCCAGGAATTTCGAAAGTTTTCAAAGGATTTGAAATATTTTAGGGTATTTTTAAAAATTTCTAGGAATTTGCATACCTATAAGGTTTTAAAATATTTTCAAGTATTTCAGGGTATTTCCAAAGATTTTCAAGAATTTTAAAGATTTTAGTATCTTTTACAAGTTTCTAAGGAATTTTTTATTGATTTGAATATTTTGAAGGGATTTCAAAGAATTTTACAAATTTTTGGAATATTTTAAAAGATTCCAAAGGATTTTTAATAGATTTCAAAATATTTCTAGGAATTTTGAAAGATTTCAAAGGATTTCCAATATTTTAGGGTATTTTTAAAAATTCCTAGGAATTTGCATACCTATAAGGTTTTAGAATATTTTCAAGTGTTTCAGGGTATTTCCAAAGGTTTTAAAGAATTTTAAAGATTGTAGGATCTTTTACAAGTTTCTAAGGAATTTTTTTATTGATTTGAATATTTTGAAGGGATTTCAAAGAATTTTACAAATTTTTGGAATATTTTAAAAGATTCCCAGGGATTTTTAATAGATTTCAAAAATTTGTAGTAATTCGGAAGGCTTTTAAGGATTTTAGGATATTTAAAAAAATTCCGAACGTTTTTAAGGATTTTAGGATATTTAAAAAAATTGCAAGGAATTTTCAAGAGCATTAAAAAATGTCAAGGGATTTCAAAAGATTTTAAAAGATTTGAAACATTTAAAAGTATTTTAAAAGATTCAAAGGAATTTTTAATTCATTTCAGTAATTTAATGGGATATCAAAGGATTTTATAAGATTTCCGAGGATTTCATTGATTTTAAGGGTTCAAAAGCTCTCCTGAATTCATTTAGAATTCAGCCTATTGAAAGAATGTTCCTAAAATAATTTTAAAAAAATTCAAAAAACTGAAGAGATATTCAAATGTGAAAATTTGGGTAATTTTTTTTTAACATTCATAACTTTGGTGATTTTAATGACATTAAGATGTTTTTTATTAACTATTCATAATAAGACGCAGTTTTTAAGAAATGATGTTTGAAAAAACAATTTTCGAAAACTTTTTGGATGTTTCAAAAAGTTAGTTTTCGGGAAATAATTAAAAACGTACGTCGTAGCATTATGGGCCCATTCTTTGTATTCCTTGAATTCACTTCAATTCTTTGAATTCCATTGAATGCTTCTGAATCTAACTGAATTTTGGTTAATTCCTTGAATTTTATTGATTCTTTCGACTCTTTTTAGATTAATTCACTTGATTTTGATTGTATTCCACTAGAATTCAATTGAATCTTTTTGAATTTACTTGAATGATTTTCCATTTTCTCATATTCTTTTGAATTTCCCTGAATTCTTCGAAATTTTCTTCAATTCCACTTAAATTCAAGTGAATCCTTTTGAATTTGCATTAATCATTTTTAATTTTTTTACATTCTTAATCGTTCGAATTTCCCTGAATTTTTCGGTATTCGATTTAATTCTACTTAGATTCGATTGCACTTTTTTAATCCCATTGAATCCTTCTAAATTCAGTTGAAATTTTATTTCTTCATATTTTTTTATTAACATTAATTCTTTTGAATTTCCTCGAATTTTGTGAATTCTGATTCAATTTCTCTTAAATAATTAATTTTTTTTTAAATGTTTGTATTTTTTTTATTCTTGAATTTGGGCGTGCGTCTTAACTGTTCGTAATTAACACCTGGGCGATATCTTATATATAAATTATCTTTTGCTTTTTCGGAATACGTTGAAATTTTAACTAAAATTTTATTACAATTTTGTTTAAACTATTGTACCAAAAAATCCTTTTTTTAACATTCATAACTTGAGTGATTTTAATGATATTAGGATGTTTTTTATTAATTATTCATAATAAGACGCAGTTTTTAAGAAATGGTGTTTGAAAAAACAATTTTCGAAAACTTTTTGGTTCTTTCAAAAGTTAGTTTTCGGGAAACAATTTAAAACGTACGTCGTAGCATTGTGCGTCCATTCTTTGTATTCCTTGAATTCACTTCAATCCTTTGAATTCTTGAAATTCTTTTGAATTTTCTTGAATTCCATTGAATCCTTTTGAATCCAACTGAATGTTGGTTAATCCCTTGAATTTTGTTAATTCTTTTGACTCTTTTTAGTTTAATTCACTGGAATTCAATTGAATCTTTTTGAATTTACTTGAATGATTTTCCATTCTCTCATATTCTTTTGAATTTCCCTGAATTCTTCGAAATTTTCTTCAA
>CAKNYM010052873.1:642329-696913 GCA_932195095.1 Andricus curvator
CCTTTTGAATTTGCATTAATCATTTTTAATTTTTTTACATTCTTAATTTTTCGAATTTCCCTAAATTTTTTGGTATTCGATTTAATTCTACTTAGATTCGATTGCACTTTTTTAATCCCATTGAATCCTTCTAAATTCAGTTGAAATTTTATTTCTTTATATTTTTTTATTTACATTAATTCTTTTGAATTTCCTCGAATTTTGTGAATTTTGATTCAATTTCTCTTAAATAATTTAAATTTTTTGTAAAAATGTTTGTATTTTTTTTTATTCTTGAATTTGGTCGTACGTCTTAACCGTTAGTAATTAACCTCTGGGCGATACCTTATGTATAAATTATCTTTTGCTTTTTCGGAATACGTTGAAATTTTAACTAAAATTTGATAAAAATTTTGTTCAAACTATTGTACCAAAAAATGAGATTTTGAAATAATCCTTTTCCACAATGGGTACTTGATTTTTTTTCTCGAATTTATCATGCAATGGCTCGATCCTTCAATTATGAATAAAAAGAAAATTTGAAATACTAATTTTTTTTCCTTTGATAATTTACTTTTTCTTCCAAGTTTATTAAGTAAAAAAGTTTTTCGATACCTTGTCACTTGGATCGAACTTTCCTTAGTTCAGAATCTAGTTTTAGTCTCTGGTAAATGCGGGAAGGTAGGTGACCTCAAAAAGTATCGGGAAAGGGCGTAGTTGAAGTTCGATCAAGACTCGATTTAACTTCGAACTTCGAATGTTAGACCATCTGTTTCGATATGCAAACTTCGTCAAATGTTAAAATCAGTGGCAGGGAGATCACAAACTTCCTCCATTTTACAGCTCGGCTTTTATAACTATTCTACGAAATTAGATTTAATTTATCACTTTTCAAAATTTCATTTAGATTCTCTTTTATTTTAAGGTGTACTTTATTCAGGGAAAGTCAGGTATTTTGAAAAAAAAACTTGCAAAAGACAGGAAATTTCTATAAGCTTTTACTAGGAACCTGTATTATCACCGGAGATGGTAACGATCGATCCAAAGAGAAATCCTTTCACACACACTGTGAAAATGGAAATCTGCAATATCGATCAAAGTTATATCCTCTAATACAGAAAATATTTAACGTCCTCAGGCTAGATGGAGTTATAATTTAAAATTTTTTTGAAATTAAATTTATTCCGAAAAAAGATCTTCTCCTTTCACTCCGCTGGGATTCGAACACCAAAAAGGATTCTTCCTCTGATCTCTCTAGTAGCTCAATGGTTAGAGCACCTGACCGGAAATCGGTTGATCTGGTGTTCGAATCCCAGTGAAGTGAAAGAAGATCTTTTTTTCTGAATAAATTTAATTTCAAAAATTTTTAAATTTATAACTCCATCTAGTCTGATGACGTTAAATATTTTCTGTATTAGAGGATATATTGATCGATATTGTAGATTTCCATTTTCACAGTGTGTGTGAAAGGATTTCTCTATGGATCGATCGTTACCATCTCCGATGATAATACAGATTCCTAGTCAAAATTGATTTGTATATAACATCTGGCATAATAAAGCGTATTTCAGAAAAAAGGATTCTTCCTCTGATCTCTCTAGTAGCTCAATGGTTAGAGCACCTGGCCGTAAATCAGTTGATCTGGTGTTCGAATCCCAGCGGAATGAAAGGAGAAGATCTTTTTTTCTGAATAAATTTAATTTCAAAAAATGTCTATAAGCATCACTTTAAATAATTGTCAACGATAGCAGATGAGTAAGACCGGTTCTGAGGCAAGATTCCTGTTACCGAAATGTTACCGTCATCGAGACCATTCCACAGATAAAGTGGTTCGTGTCCGTGCTACGTTTCTAGAATATTCTCGAAGGAATTTTGTAATTCAATTTATTATCTGTAAGGAAGGAATAAATCATCATTTCATAATAATTTTATCATAATTCTATAACGCCATCGGTACCCTTCAAGAATATTCTAGAAACTTAGCATGGACACGAACCACTTAAGCTGTGGAATGGTTTCGATGTCGGTAACATGTCGGTAACAGGAATCTTGCGTTAGAACCGGTCTTACTCACCTACCGAGGATAATAATTTTGAAATTTTTAGATTTTAATTCGAAATTGTTTTATTCCGTTTATAATTAATTTATGTTGAAAATGTTGCAAGATTAAGTTTCTGTTCTTCGAATATTGATTGAGTTTTCATGTTATGTTTGTTGATCTTCTTAGTCTGAACCTAAAATGAATATTAATGGTCAGGGAAAATGAAAAATTTGTCAGGGAAAAATTAGGGAATTTTCGAAATAAAGTTTTGCGTTCACCATCAGTCAGTCATTAATTTTTTTTGTACTCCTATTCCTATTTCTTTTTTTTTTGCAGTTGCTTTCTCGTGACCAGTATGCTTTTAGTCAAAATTTTTTTTATTTGTCTTTCCTGGTTGAAAACTCAACTTTTTTTTGAAAATTCGTCATTTTGATTAAAAAATTCACCTGTCCTAACCGAAATTTCATCTTTTTTGGATACATGTGCAACTGTTTGGTTGAAAATCAATCTTCTTTGGTTGAGCATTCAAATATTTTGTTCAAAGATCGTTTTTTTTTGGTTGAATTCAACTCTTTTTGATTAAAAATTTAAATATTTTTTGTTGTTGAAATAACTACTATTACATTATTTGCTAAAAAAATGAATTATTTTGTTGTTTAAAATTTGAATTACTTGGTTGCAGGTTGAACCACTTAATTAAGAAATATACATATTTTTTAAGATTAATCATTTTAGTTGAAAATTCATGTCATTGGTTAAAAGTTCGTTTTGTTGTTTTTGAAAATTAATTTTTTAAACTGAAAATTCAACTATTTCAGTTGAAGATTCATCATTTCTGTAGGAGGTTCATCTCGTTCGTTGAAAATTTAACTACTTTGTTAAAAATTATTTTTTTTTGTTTAAAATTAATTTTTTAAACTGAAAATTTAACTTTTCAATTTTTGCTTGAAATTTTATCTTTCTGTTCAAATATTCATCTATTTGGTTAAAAATTCATATTTTTCTTTAAAAAATTCAACTGGGTTAAAAGTTTAACGAATTTCGTAAAAGTACATTTTTTTAGTTGCAGATTCATCATTTTAATTAAAAATTCATCTCGATGCTTAAAATGTTTACTATTTTGTGGAAAACTCGTTCTTTTTTGTTGTTGAAAATGATTTTTTTTCCTGAAAATTGAACTATTTGGTTAAAAATTCAACTGTTTTTGAAAGTCTAATTATTTTTTTCAAAATTCCAGTATTCTGTAAAAAGTAATCGTTTTTGGTCGTGAATTTAAATTTGTTCTAAAAAAACCAATTATTTCATTGAAAATGCAACTGTTTTTGGTTGAAGCTGAATCTTTTTTGTTTGAAATTTTTTTTGTCTTATAAATTTATTTTTTAAGCTTCAAATGTAAATTTTCTATTTTTGTTGAAAATTGATCTTTTTTGTTTGAAGATTCGACTATTTGGCTGAAAATTTATCTTTTTGGATAAAAAATTCAACTTCTGGGTTAAAAGTTTCACAACTTTATTAAAAATTAATTTGTTTAGGTGCAGATTCATATTTTTAATCGAAAATTCATAATTTTCATCAAAAATTCATAATTGTAATTAAAAATTCATCTCTTTGCTTGAAAGGTTGGCTATTTTGTGAAAAAAAAATTGTGTTGTTGTTGAAAATTAAGTTTTTGCCTAAAAATTTAACTTTTTGGTTAAAAATTTAACTTTTTTGTTGAAAATTTAATTATTTTGTTGAAAATTCAAGTATTTTGTTAAGAATTCATCTTGTTTTTTTGGTAAAAAATGTAAATGTTTTGTTGAAAACATTTGTCCATTTGGATAGGAAATTTGTCCTTTTAGATTCAAAATTCATATTTTTTGTTGAAAATTCAACTGTGTTCTAAAAAATTCAACTGTTTTTGGTTGAATTTGAATCTTGTTTGTTTGAATAATTTTGGTTGATATAAATGCAGAAATTTCAAAATTTTAAATTTTGATCTCGAATTGTTTTATTCTGTTTATAAAAAATTCTATGCTGAATATGTTACAAGATTTAAATGCTGGTCACTGAAGATTAATAATAAGGGAAAATAAATAATTTTGAAATTTTTAAAATTAATTTTTGCGGCCACCCTGTTTAGTTGAGTTTATTCATTTTATAATGGAAATTTGCTTTTATTCTCTGAAAATGTTTCTCTTAGCTGAATACATAGTTGATTAAGCCACTGGCTCGTTGGCAATTTCATTACCCACATATTTGTATTTTCGCAGAATTTTTTGAATGAAAGAGTCGCATCACCTCAATCGCATTCTGGGTCTTTAATTTTCTCTGACGGGTTTAGGGCGGGTTCCGAGAGAAGAGGGAATTTTACGGAACAAAATGCGTTAGGGAAGTTTCAATTAAACCCTCCAACGAGGCGCGCAGAAATAACGTTGCGGAGCAACATTTTGACCATTTTGACAAAGTGAGAGAAACTAGTCTCATTAAGATCCTTTTGTGCTTTTGGATTTTAAAATCCTTCAATTTTATTAATAATTTTATTTTTAAATATTTGAAAAGGTATAAAAGAATGTTAGGCTACCGTCCAAGTTATCTACACGGCGTGCACGAGTGGTACTAAAAATCACTGATGACTTTGAAACACGATAAATCGGTCGAAAATATAGCAAAACATTTTTATAAAAAATGATTAGAAGGCTTATGAAATTTCGCGTCAAATAACCCCTAGAAGAGATATTTTTGACTTTTTGAAAAGGATATATCACGTGAGAAGTTTAAAAAAAAAATGTAGGATGTTCTCGAATTTTGTACCTCTACTTCAACTCGTGTTATGACTTAGGAAAGTTGTAGCAGAAATTTGAAATTTACAGAACGCAATATTTGAAGTCTTATCTTAAATTTAGGCTAATAATATTTAAAAAATCTTTACGGGTTCCCGAGATATGACTAAGAATGTCCAAGCGTGTCCGCGTCGGGTTTCAGTCGGCTTAGTCGCAGCGGTCGCCGACAGAAAATCGACGCAGACACGCTTAGATGTCTTTAGTCATATCTCGGCAACCAGCAAAGATTTTTTAAGTTTTATTGGCTTAAATTAAATATAAGATTTCAAAGATTACGTTCTGTCAATTTCAGTTTTTTCATAAGTTTCCTAAGTCACAGAACGAGTTGAAGTTGAAGAACAAAATCTGAGAAATTCTCGGCTATCACTGCTGTTGACCAGCCTCGCTGGTTACGCCGACTGAAACCCGAATCAGGAACGCTTGGACATTTTTAGTCATATCTCGAGAAATCATGAAGATTTTTGAATTTTTTATTAACTTAAATTAAAGATAAGATTTCAAATATTGCGTCCTGTAAATTTTAGATTTTTTCCACAACTTTCCTAGATCATCGATGTACAAAATTCTAGAAATTCTTGATGAAAAAAAGAACTCACGTGATATATCCTCTTCATAAAGTCAAAAATATCTCTACTAGGGATCATTTGAAGTGAAATTTCATAAGCTTTCTAACAGTTTTAAAATAAAATGTATAGCTTTATTTCCAAACGAGTTATCTTGTTTCGAAGTCAGTGATTTTTACTGCAGCTCGCGCTAGGCGGGAAATTTAAGGTATGTTAAGCTGACGTAACCACATGTTCCAATCGAGTTAAAACATATTTTATAATTAAGAGCTCATTTAATGCTAATTTAATGCCCAATTGCCAAATTTAATGCTCCACTATTTAAAAAAAACCGTGGGTTACGCTAGCTTAACGTTAAGCTGACGTAACCACATGTTCCAATCGAGTTAAAACCTATTTCATAATTAAGAGCTCATTTAATGCTAATTTAATGCCTAATTGCCAAATTTAATGCTCCACTATTTTCTTCAAAAACCGTGGGTTACGCTAGCTTAACGTTAAGCTGACTTGACCACATGGTCGAATCGAGTTAAAACCTATTTCATAATTAATGGCTCATTTAATGCTAATTTAATTCCCTATTGCCAAATTTAATGCTCCACTATTTTTTTCAAACCCGTGGGTTACGCTAGCTGAACGTTAAGCTGACGTAGCCACATGTTCCAATCGAGTTAAAACCTATTTCATAATTAAGGGCTCATTTAATGCTAATTTAATGCCCAATTGCCAAATTTAATGCTTCACTATTTTTTTCAAAAACCGTGGGTTACGCTAGCTTAACGTTAAGCTGACCCAACCACATGTTTCAATCGAGTTAAAACCTATTTCACAAATAAGAGGTAATTTAATGCCTAATTGCCAAATTTAATGCTCCACTATTTTTTTCAAAAACCGTGGGTTACGCTAGCTTAACGTTAAGCTAGCGTAACCCACGGTTTTTGAAAAAAATTGTGGAGCATTAAATTTGGCAATTGGGCATTAAAGTAGCATTAAATGAGCTCTTAATTATGAAATAGGTTTTAACTCGATTGGAACATGCGGTTACGTCAGCTTACCATACCTGGAAATTTACGGTAGACGGTAGATTTAAATTTGAAAATTCTTATCTTCCTTAATTCTTAATTAAAAGGAAAATGATTATTCAGGAAAGTTTTGCATTTCTTTTAGCAGGGCGACAAAAATCTGGAGAACGTGACGCATGAAGAAGCGGTCGCGACCTTGAAAGCCACACAGGATCGAGTAGTCCTCCTCGTTTCAAAACCGGAAGGAGCACTTCCACCACCACCAGCCTCCGATCGCTCCTTGTCACCACAGCCTCGTAAGTATAAAAAAATCACAAAATTAATAAATTTCTTCAATTAAAAAATGAAATTCTCAATTGAAAGTCAAATTCAAAATTCAAATTGAAAAAATAAAAAGAATCATAATGTAATTTGAAGTTTCCAAATAAATAATTTTATTTTATGATTATTATTGATCAAAGAGTAAAATTTGATTTTTGAATATTGGGAAATAATTCTGTTCCTAACAATTTTCGGTACTGGCAGGCCTTACATACCGGCCCCTATATCCCCTATTGTACCCTATATTCAGTTAAGGTCCCTAAAGTACCCTATTTTCAAGATTTGGCCTCTATGGTGCCATATTTGTAACACAGTCAATATTAGTCACTTTTTTCTCAAATCACTTTTTAGTCACGTTTTAAAATGAAAATATTACTATTTCTGAATTGTCTTGAATTATTTTGAAATATTTCAAGGTATTTTTAAAGTTCTACAGTTCCTGATAACTTTTAAAAATAGTTCCGGCGTATAAATACTCTGAAAATGGATTTTTCAAAATTGGGGGCTAAGTTCACGTTCCCCCGCACTTTTCTAAAAATGAAGTTTTTTAGAGTTCTGGGTAGATTTAGCATAGTTCTAGAGTTCCTGATACTTATGTATTGAAATCAGTTCCCAAAAATTAGACCCAAAAAATAGAGCCAGCCCCCCACTTTTAAAAACATCAACTTTTTCTTCAATATTCCTGTATTTACAAAAGAGTTCTAGAGTTCTATAACAAATTAATTTCAAAAAACTTGAAAACTCGAAAGTTACACAATTTCGAAAATCCCAAAATTACAGAGAAATTTTTCGAAAGAGTTCCAGGAGTTCTGATCAGAGTTCTAGTAGCCCCCGGAATAGTACTACAAAAAAGTCTAAAAACATTTTTCGGTAAACTTAAAATCCAAAAACCTACAACACTTTACACATACCCAACAAATTTTGGAAGTAAAAATGTTGGGAGTTCTAGGAGTTCTGATCAGAGTTCTGGTAGCCCCCAGAATAGTCCTAACAAAAAGTCTAATAAAATTTTTCGATAAACTCAAAATCCAAAAACCTACACCACTTTACACATACCCAACAAATTTTGAAATTTAAAATATTGATAGTCCCAGGAGTTCTGATCAGAGTTCTGGTAGCTCCCTGAATATTACTACAAAAAAGTCTAATAACATTTTTCGGTAAACTCAAAATCCAAACACCTACACCACTTTACACATAGCCAACAAATTTGGAAATTGAAAATTTTGAGAGTTCCAGGATTTCTGATCAGAGTTCTGATATCCCCCGGAATAGTTCTAACAAAAAGTCTAATAAATTTTTTCGATAAATTCAAATTCCAAAAACCTAAAACACTTTACACATACACAAACAATTTTGAAATTGAAAATTTTGAGTTGGGTATGTGTAAAGCATTGTAGGTTTTTGGATTTTGAGTTTATCGAAAAAATTTTATTGAACTTTTTTTCGGTATGTGTAAAGTGTTGTAGGTTTTTGGATTTTGAGTTTACCGAAAAATGTTATTATACTTTTTTGTAGTTCTATTCAGGGGGTTATCAGAACTCTGATGAGAACACCTGGAACTCTCAAAATTTTCAATTTCAAAATTTGTTGGGTATGTGTAAAGTGTTGTTGGTTTTTGGATTTTGAGTTTATCGGAAAATTTTAATAAACTTTTTTATAGTACTATTCAGGGGGCTACCAGAACTCTGATTAGAACTCCTGGAACTATCAAAGTTTTCAATTTCAAAATTTGTTGGGTATTTGTAAAGTGTTGTAGGTTTTTTGATTTTGAGTTTACCGAAAATGTTATTAGACTTTTTTGTAGAACTATTCAGGGGGCTTCCAGAACTCTGATCAGAACTCGTGGAACTCTTTCGAAAAATGTCTCTGTAATTTTGGGATTTTCGAAATTGTGTAACTTTCGAGTTTTTAAGTTTTTCGAAATTATTTTGTTTTAGAACTCGAGAACTCTTGTGGAAATACAGGAATATTAAAGAAAAAGTTGATTTTTTTAAAAGTGGGGGGCTGGCTCTACTTTTTGAATTTTTTTTTTTTGTCTAAGTTTTGGGAACTATTTTCAATAAGTATCAGGAACTCTAGAACTATGCTAAATCTACCCAGAACTTTAAAAAAAACTTGATTTTTCGAAAAGTGCGGGGGAACGTGAACTTGGCCCCCAATTTTGAAAAATCCATTCAACTATTCAAAAGGATGTCAGAAATCTAACAAAAATCGAAATTTTGAAAGTGGGGGGTTGAGTTCACACGCATTTCCGAGGATTTCAATGATTTTAATGGATTTTAAAATTCTCAATATATTTTAATACATTTTCCAGGATTTCAGAAAATATCATCATAGAATTTCACGGGATTTTACAATACTTTAGTAGATTGTAAAAAATTTATTAATGATAAATGAGGTATTTTGTAGGGTATCAAAGATTTGAAGAGATGTAAAATTAGTTTTTGGAATGCACCCGGAATTCTTCTATTCTTACTCAATTACTTAATTCAATGGATTTTTTTTAAATTTTTTTTAAATTTGTATTTAAATGGTCCTAAGGATAAATTGATAAAATGATCAAATGATTTGAAATATTTGAAGTTATTTTTTCAAATACCTTGGCATTTTCAACTGTTTTTAAAAATTTGAAAGGATTTCAAAAGATTTTAAAGGATTTGAACTATATTAGGTTATTTTAAAAGATTACAAGTAATTTTTCATTGATTTCAGTAATTTCATGGGATTTCAAAGCATTCCCAATATTTTAGTATATTGTAAAAGATTTCCAGGCGTTTTCAAGAGCTTTAAGAAGTTTCAAGGGATTTTAAAAGATATTAAAAGATTTGAAATATTTTAAGAAATTCTAAAATATCCCCAGAATTTTTTTATTTATTTCAATAGTTTGAAATGATTTCAAAAACTTTGAAATATCTTAGGGTATTTTAAAAGATTCCAAGGCATTTTCAAGAGATTTAAACAATTTCAAGGGATTTTCAAGGGTTTTAGTAATTTGAAGGGATTTCCAAGGGTTTTAGTAATTTTAAGGGATTTTAATATTTGAATGGATGTTGAAGAATTTATTCACAAGAAGTGAGAGCTTTCGTAGGGTTTCAAAGATTTGAAAAGATTTAAAAATATTTGTTGCAATTCATTCGGAATTGGCCCTGAATTATTTTAAATTCTTTTGAATTCTTCTAAATTCACTCAATTTTACTCAATTCAATGGATTTTTAAAAGATTTTGTTTAATTCATCTTGAAGTTTTTTAAACTCACCTTAAATTCGTAGGAATTTCATCAAATGCTTTTGAATGCCTTTTTAATTTTTCTAAACTTATTTCAAACTTACTGAATTCAATGAATTTTTTCATTTTTTTAATTGTTTTGAATTCACTTTATTGTTTTTAAAATTCAGTTTGATTTTTTATGTATTTCATCGAATTCTTCTCTTTTACCTTAAATTCTCTAAGTTCACTCAAATTTTACTGATATAAATGGATTTTTTCGATTTTTAAAGTTTTTTCGAATTCATTTGAATTCTTTTGAATTGTTATGTCGTCATTAGTCCTTTTTTGGTTAGAAATTGGTAGGGTTTCAAAGATTTCAAGAGATTTTATAATTATTTTTTGGAATTCACCCTGAATTCTTATTAATTTACCCTGAATTCTTTTAAATTCTTTGGAATTCTCTTGAATTTCTTTTATTCAATTTAATTCTTCGAAATTTACTTAATTCTACTCAATCAATGGATTTTTGTGAATTTTAAAAAGTTTTTATTTAATTGATCCTGAAGTCTTTTAACCTCACCTTGAATTCTCAAGCATTTCATCAAATTCTTTTGAATTCCCTTAAATTTTTCTAAGCTCATTTCGATTTTAAATTTTAAACGATTTTAAAAATTTTGCAGCATTGTAAAAGATTTTAAGAAAACTGAATTATTTCAAAAGATATTCAGAAGTTTTATTTGAATAAGATTTAAAACAAAATATAGATTTTTTAATGTTACGAAAAGAAGTTTTTTAAGAACTTTGAAAGGTTTTAATAGAATCAAAAGAAATTAAGATTCCTGAGCAAATTTCAAATCATTTTTTATTTGAAAAAATTAATTTTATGAGAAAATTGAAAAATATTCCAAAAAATTTCAAATGATTTCCTTAAATTTCGAAAAAGAATATAGATTTTTAATAATTTATACACAATAAAAAAATTAATAAATAAATTATTCAGTTAATAAAAATAAAAGAAATTTAATAAATATAATCATAACAAAATTTATGAATATTTCTATAAGAATTTAAAATTATTTTTTTTATATATTTTTTTTATTTTAAGAGAATATTTAGAAAGATTGCAAAAGATTTCTATAATTTCTCAAAAGAGAATCCGAAATATTTTACGGCAATTCTTTTAGTTATTGGATTTTTTTTTAATTTTATGAAAAATTCGAATAATTTTAAAAGATATTCAGAAAGTTTCGAAGATTATGCAGAATTATTCAAATAATTTCAAAAGATATTTGAAAAGGTTTAGAATTTTGTAAAAGATAAAAAAATAATTTAAAACTTGTAAAGATTTCAAAAAATAAATTATACATACATTTCGAAAAAAAAGCTTTTTAAGAATATTGAAAAGGTTTCAAGATAATGACAAAATTTCTTTAGATTCATCGGGAAATTTCAAATGAGTTTTCATTTTAAAAAATGAATTTTAAGAGAAAATTTGAGTAAGTTTAAGAGATATTTAACATTTTTAAAAAGATCCAAAAATAATTTAAAACTTGTATTTGAAAGAATTTCCAAAGAAATGTAGATCTTTGATGATTTCGAACAAAAATGTTAGAAACTTTTTAAGAAGTTTGAGAGTTTTCAAGAGAATGAAAAAATGTTCTTAAGATTTCTGGAAAAATTTCAAATGATTTTTTTTTTTGAAAAACGAATTTGGAGAGAAAATTGAAAATTTTTTCCTAAAATTTCGAAAAAGAATGTAGCTTCTTAATCATTTTGAAAGGTTGCATGAGAATAAAAAACGTTCTTCCGATTTCTGGGAAAATGTTGAAAAATTAAGTTTAAGAGAATATTCAAGAAGCTTTATAATATTTCAAAAGATTTCAAGAAATGTCAAACAAGAATCTGGAATATTATAAGGCCATTTTCCAATTTTGCAGAATATTTTTAACTAGTTTTAGAAAGAATTCGAATTGTTTAAAAAGATATTTACGAATGAAAAAGTTTTGAAGAGATTACAAATATTTTAAAGCTTGGAGATTTTTTAGAAAATTTATAAAATATTTTTTAATTTCTTCCAAACTTCTAAAAGTCCTACATAATTTTAGTTTTTTCTAATATTTTGTAAAATCCTATAAAATAAAAAAATGCCTTTTAATTTTTCTAGACTGTTTTTCGACACATCTGAAAGCTTCAAAAATCTTTTTGAATTTTTGGAAGAACCTTAGGAAAATTATGTATAAATATAACTTCAGAATGAAACTGATAATATTTATTTCGTTCTTCTCGGATCTTAGAATCTAATTTTAGTTCGAAATTAAGTGTCCAAACAAATATTTATTCGAAATGTTTATTTTATATTAAAAATTTGTTTTCTCTTTAAATTAAAAAGCTAGAGGCGCGCGTGCCGCTCGATTGATGGTGCTAGTGAAATTAAATTTCAAAGGATTCGAAATTTGTGCTAATAATAATATTAATAATTGAATAATTAAATAGTTCAAAGTAACAATAATGCAAATCTCATTTGTAAGAAATCTCAATTTTTAATTTTTTTTATTTATTTCAATCCTATTTTTCATTATTGATATCCACCTGTCCAGGTTTTTGCAGCGGACGATTTTAATAGATTGATCGAAGCGATTGGTGACGGGCTTAAAAAAGTTTTGATTACATCTTTAACGAGGGTCGTTTTGCGGTCTATTATAAAAGTTCATGTGAAGCTTGACGCCCTCGAAATGTCGATATTTCACATTCCAATAAATAAGTGTCGATCAGAAAAGAAAAGTTACAACCAGAAACGCCGCGTTGAAAGATTTAGATAGAACTTACAAATATCACTTTTCAAAGTTTTGGAGAAATTCTAAATTTAATTCTGGTCCTTCGAGCCGGACACGTCCTAAGCTAATAAACAGCTGGTTCAGCGTAGATAACAGTTCATTATATTTATCGTGGTGGTAAAATTCAAATTAGCCAGGAACGTGGGAAGTTGAAAAATAAAAACAGGCTTCACAGTCATTCCCCTATTCCCCTTTTTCCTCTGTTTTAATAAGTTTCCCTTTTCCCCCTTTTTCGAGAATTTTTCAATCTCCCCTATTTTCAAGATATTTCTTCTATTTTTAATAATTAAATACTTTCTCAAGGCTTATTTCCAAAAATTGTTTATTGGAAAAATTTATGTACTCTAGGGTGCCCATCCAAATCCCGATTTTTGGATTTTCTAAAACCTTGAAGCGGAAAAATTTTTTCTCGTGGTGAGAAAGATTCTGTATTTTTTCAGATTTCTTAACAAATATTTATAGGTCGCTAAAGTTGTTTTTATGATCAATATTCAACTTTTATGGGTGTATAATTTTTATTTTTACAGTTTAACGTTCTTTAATTTTTTATTTACACTAAAGGGTGTTTATTGCTTAACATCCATAGAGCATCAATATTGTGATAGAATGCAGTTTTAAAGGTAAAATTTAGCCCTAATTTTTTTTAAATATGAAACTCATGGGAAATATTTGTCGCACATTTTTTAAATTAAAATTGTTTTTATATCAATAAAATCGTTAATATCTGGAAAATAGAAAGGGATTAAATTTTCGGTAATAAAAAATGCATATATATAAATTCAAATACCTCCAAGAATCATCAAAAATCGTTATCGTAATCGTTTTTCAATAAAAAAAAGTTTCAATTACTGGAAAAATTCGTTCTATTATTCTTGCAGGTATTTGAATGTACTTATCTGCATTTCTTTATTCAATTTTTTTTTAATTCAATCCGTTACTATTTTCCACATTTGAGCGGTTTTATTGATTTAAAATAAATTTTTTAATGTACAAGAATTAATTAGTTAAATTGGAACTAATTGTACAGGAGTACATCAGTTTTATATTTAAAAAAAATATTAGGGCTAAATTTGGCAGGCTAAACTAAAATTTATTATAAAATTGATGCTTTATGAATGATACACGACCCTTCAAAACTTTTTTTCTCACAACAGAAATTGGGAAAAAAGTTCACATTTTTGTGAAGAAGTAAGACCTTTAGTTTTTATGAAAAATTAAAAAAACGTTAAACTGTCAAAAATAAAAATTGTTGACCTATAAAAGTTACTTATCGCCCATGAAAGCTACTTTAGCAACCTTAAATATTCATTAAACAATCTGAAAAATACTTGTAAAGACACTTAAAAAACTTTAAACATTAGTTTTTACTCTCCTATTTTGTTTCCTATTTTTGTGAAAAAATTTCCCTTTTCCCCTATTTTGAGAAAATTTTACTATGTGAAGTCTCCCGAATAAAAAAAGCCCCATTGGGATCCCATTAGGATCCCAAAGAAAGTCCCGCTAAAGTACTAGGTATGAGACAAATCAGTACTTATATACCAACTTTTCCTAAAATTGCTTAAAAGTTTAATTCGAAATAAAAGTACTAGAAAAGTTCCATTTTATTTTTTTCGAAATTTTTACAAGTGCTGATGGGACTTTTATAGTCTAAAATATCGAAAAAGTTCCACTTGATTTTTTCTTAGTTCGAGCAGGACTTTTTAGGACAAATTTACCGGAAAAGTCCAACCTAATTTTTTTAGCAGGATTTTTTAGGACAAAAGCACCAGAAAAGTCCCACATAGTTTTTTGGTTGAGCAGGACGTTTGTAGGACAAGACTATCTCAAAAGTGCCACTTGAACTTTTTAAGACCTTTTTTCGGACAAACGTACCGGAAAAGTCCCACTTCACTTTTTTAGCAGGACTTTTTCAAGACAAAAGTACCGAAAAAGTCCCATATAGCTGTTTTTAGCAGGACTTTTTTAGGACAAAAGTGCCGGAAAAGTCCCACTTATTTTTTTAGCATGATTTTTTAGGACAGAATTACCGGAAAAGTCTCACGTAATCTTTTTTTGAG
This sequence comes from Andricus curvator, assembly GCA_932195095.1. NCBI lineage: Eukaryota > Metazoa > Arthropoda > Insecta > Hymenoptera > Cynipidae > Andricus > Andricus curvator. Next base: position 657,179 of record CAKNYM010052873.1, read on the forward strand.
CAGGCCTTTTTAGGACAAATTTACGGGAAAAGTCCCACTTCATTTCTTTAGAAGGACTTTTTTAGGACAAAAGTGCCGGAAAAGTCCTACTTTGTTTTTTAATTTTTTAGGCTTTGCTTAGGAAAAGCGTAATGGAAAAGTCCCACCTTTTTTTTAAGAAGGAGATTATTTAGGAAAGAAGTATCGGAAAAGTACCACTTAATTTTTTAGGCCTTTTTTAGAACAAAGTACCTGAAAGTTTCATTTAATCTTTTTCAAAATTTTTACAAGTGCTCAGGGGATTTATGTTAAAAAAGAGTACTACTGAAATAGGACTGAAGTAATAAAGAGTTCAAAATATGATCCTTTTCACCAGGACTTTTTTTTAGGACAAAAGTACCGGAACAGTCCCACTTATTTTTTTTTAGCAGGACTTTTTTATAAAAAAAAGTACTGGAAAAGTCCCATCTAATTTTTTTTTAGCATGCCTTTCTTAGGACAAATGAATCGGAAAAGTTCCATTTTATCTTTTTTTTTTAATTTCTAAAAATGCTCATGTAATTTATGTTTCAAAAAAGTATTGCTGAAATAAGACTAAAGTACCAAAAGAGTTCAAAATATGTCCCGCCAAGTACTTAATTTTTTTTAAGCAGGACTTTTTTATGACAAAAGTACCGGAAAAATTATACTTTTTTTTTAGAGCAGGACTTGCTTAGGCCAAAAGTACTAGAAAAGGGCCACTTAGTTATTTTAAAATTTTAACAAGTCCTAAGTAATTCTTGGGACAAAAGTACCGGAAATCTTCCGCTTGATTTTTTAAAAAACTTTTACAAGTTCTTATAGGGTTTATGTTCCAAGAAAGTACTCCTGAAATAGGACTGAAGTACCAAAAGTGTACTTCTATTTAGTAAAAGAGTAGTATCTAGTAGTATCTAGTACTTTTGTTCCAAAAATTATTTAGGACTTGTAAAATAAATTTAAAAAAACGTAAGTGGGACCTTTGCGGTAAATTTGTCCATAAAAATCCCTACTAAAAAAATAAGTGGTACTTTTCCGGTACTGATTTAGAGCTCTTAAAAGTGTAAAAAGGATTAAGTGGTCCTAAGAAAGTCCTGCTCAAACAAAAAATTAAGTTGGACGTTTCCGGTACTTTTGTTTGAAAAAAGGCCTATCAAATTTCGAAAAAAAAAGAAAATGGTACTTTTTGAGTACTTTTGCCCCTAAGTGAACTTTTATATTTTTTAAAGAAAAGTTGTTACTTAAGTACTGATTTGTCTTATACCAAAACTCGGGGCCCCTCACTTCTTTTGATTGTAGCTCGCTTAAAAAAAAACCTCTGAATCGTTTAATAAAAATAATCTGATTTCTTTCAACATTCTTTAATGCAATACATTATTCAAAATTCTGAAATAGTCAATAATTTACTTTTTACGGGGATTTATTTACAAATACTTTATCTTGAGAACAAATGAAGATAGGAAGCCGTTTATTGGCTCCAAATGTGGAGTTCTGTGATGCGTGTGCAGTTCAGTAATTAAATCTGTTATAAAATTATGCTCACGCAAGAAATATAATTTAGAATATTTCTAACTCTGATCGTTATTGGCGAGTGGGTGGCTTAGCGGGACAAGTGGTAGAAAAAAGTACCCTTTGAATGACAATAGTAACTCTGTTGTTACATCTGTCCAGGGGAGTGGACTTACTTCTGGAGTTATTATTGTCATCGAAAGGATACTTTTTTTCTATCGCTTGTCCCGCTGTGCCGCCCACGCGCCAATACTGATTAAATTTAATTATTGAACTACAGTCACATCACAGAACTGCACATTTGGTGCCGTTAAGCGGCTTTCTATCTTAAATTGTTCTCCAGATAAAGTATCTGTAAATAAATCCCCTGAGTCAGAAAAAACGATTTTTACGAAGGTGTCTGTCTGTATGTCTGTAGGTTTGTCTGTCTGTATCCTGTAGGCACAATAACTTTCGAAAGACTGATCCGATTGGATTGGTTTTGGCACACATTTTTAAGACATAAAAAGAAAATACGAGTTCGTCAACCAGCCATTTTTGACCAACGCTTCTGGTTTTATCCATCAAAAACAGCGAGCCGCGCGCGATGAGAATGAGCCCGCGCAGCTGGCAGATTTTTCAAAATGGTTTGCCCTCTAAGTAATGACAAAAATTTCTGAGGATAAAAGTGATTATATCGTTGAATTTGGAAGACTTTAAGCTTTCAGATTCTTTTTAGTAAACAATTCATAGATTTTTTTTTAGTGAGCTTTTCACCCCGACTTTAGTACTAGCGGGACTTTATCCGGGATCCTAATGGGATCCCAATGGGACAATTTTTCACTCGGTAAACACAACTCGGGCTAATCTTGCTTCACGACCCGAATTCCCGAGCCAAGGAGGAAAATGAATTTTCGATCTTAGAGCTTCTGGTTTTCGTTGCTCCTGGAACGGGGGACTCCTTCTATTTCTCCGCTGCACTGTCGATCGATATAATTTATTCATTGGCGTTATAAAGCGGAGGTCGTAAAGTTTGCCTCACCCCTGGACCACGTCAAGAACATACTAGGAAGCGCGACCAACTTTTGGCATTACGTCATAACGGAATTCAAATAGCTCCTTTAAAACGACCCTCGTGCTCGCGGCCAACCCCTTTTGGTACCTCGCGAATCGTTTGGGCACTTGCACCAGGCTCTTGGAAAGTTTTATTCGTCTCCCTCCTGAATTACGAGATTCAAGGCCAAGAGGTTCTAGAAAACATCGAAACCAATTGTTTAAACATTTTTTTCAGTAAATTATGCACAGTTAGTCACGGTGTGCCTCGACTGACTTCAACCCAAAAGGGCTTGCATATGCCAATTTTTTTCTGAATATATTTCTGGGATGCCCCACGATCATTTTGAGCCCAAAAAGAAAAAATCGCTTGGGCCCTTTTTGAGAAAACTCTTTTTTTGATTTTTTTGAAGAGGTTAATCAACATATTTTAATGAAAATAAGTTTTTTAAGAAGTAAATTAGAAATACAATATTAACAAGTCAATCTGTGCAAAAATTTATTTTTGAAATAAAAAGGCTCAGAAACATTGTGAATCCAAAAATCAGTTGTTTTGAAAAAACATATTCAAAAAGTTCAATATATGCAAAAAGAATCGCATAGAAAGGCCTCAAAATATGTTTCCAAACAAACATTGTAATCGGCTTGTTAGAGACAAGTATATAACAAGAGGAAAAAAGAGGGAGAGAATTAGGAAAGAGACAACCAAGTCATCCTCACTCTCTTTTCCTTTCTCTTTCTCCGTCTTTTTTATACTACTTTTGGGACCAACATGTTTCGAGATCACTTTAGATCTCCTCATCAGGGTATAATTTGATAGGATACTACGAACACATATTTCTAACTTATGCTTAATATTAGTAATGTATGTACATATGAGACTGAAGTTTCTTATCGTACTGTTATTTTGCATTATTTTTTATTTTTGGATGAATTTTTAACTTTTAATTTTCGGTATAAGTGTCAATCCTTAATATTTCGGAAATCTTTTATGCACTTCAATACTTGTTTTAATTGCCAATGAACAGAACATTAAAATACAAAAATTTCAAATGTTTCCTATAAAAATTCGATAAAACTATCAAAGGCTTTGTTATATCTTGAAAGGTCTCTTTTTAATAATTGAAAACAACCCTCTAAAAAAATTACAAAAATCTACTTTTAAGATTTTAAATAAATTTAGATTGAATGGATATCTTGGGAACACAAATAAAAGTGACATAGATACTGCAAATTCAGTTCTCTCCTTATCTTATGGTCTGATTAAAGCACACAAAGTTGATTATCCATTAAGACCTGTAATATGAACAATAGGTTCTCCAACAAGAAAATTAGAAGAATTACTTAGTATCATCATTCAAAAATCAGTTACAATTTCAAAAAACACAGTAAAAAATAGTACAATTTTTCTTGAACTCATTAAAGGAGTTACAATTCCTCATGATTACATCCTAGCTTCTTTTGATGTAATTGCTATGTTCCCGAACATTCCTTTAGATAAAGTTAAAGAATCGATTGAAAAAAGATGGGAATACATAAAGCTACACACTAAAATTCCATTTAAATAGTTTATTGAAGCAATCGATTTTGTTTTTCATTCGATTTATTTTCAATTTGATGGCAAATTTTATAAACAAAAATTTGAAACACCAATAGGATCTGTTCTCTCACCTATTTTGGCAGAAACAGTCATGGAAGATTTAGAAAATACAGTTTTCAACAAAATGGAAAATTTAGTTAACGACAAATTAGAAAAAGTAGGATTTCAATGCCTTTTCTATGCGAGATATGTTGATGATTCTGTTCTTTGTGTAGAAGCAAGTAAAATCAATATACTTTTAGATGCCTTTGATAGTATACATCCTAGATTAAAATTCACTTTAGAATTAGAAAAAGAAAATAAGCTAAATTTTTTAGATTTAACTCTGATTAAAACAGAGGATGGTAGAATTATAACGGATTGGTACAGAAAACCATCATTTTCAGGACGAACGTTGAGTTTTCTGTCAAATCACCCAATACAAATGAAAGTTGCGATTATTAAAAATATGGTTGATAGGGGTATAAAATTATCACATCAAAGTTTCCATAAAAGAAATATTGAGAAATGCAAACAGATCCTTTTTTTGAACCATTATCCACCCTTGTTCATTGAAAAACATATAACCAACAGAATTCATCAGATAAATCAGAAAGAGAACGTTTTAATTAACACAGAGACAAGAGAATTTGATAGATATAACACTGTTGTTTTACCTTATTTCGATAAAATTTCAAAATCCTTGAGATCTTTACTGGGAAAAATGGGTTTACATACAATTTATAGAATTCCATTAAAAAGTAACGGAACTGTTAAATTGGGAAAAGATGTAAGTGACAAACTAGAAAAACAAAATGTAGTTTATAAAATAAAATGTAGAAGTTGCAAGACAGTGTATATATAGGCCAAACAAGGAGACCACTTAGAATAAGGAGAGATGAACTTCAAAATAATTTTCATAGGAATCAAAAATATCATAGTGTACTGTCGAAGCATAGACTCACACATGGCCCTGAGTTCGATTGGGACGGTGTAAGAGTCCTATATAATGAAAGGAACCAAAGAAAAAGGGAATTCATGGAAATGTTATACATAAAGAGAGAGAGAGCAATAATGCAATCAATTTGAAAAGAGACCTTTCAAGATATAACAAAGCCTTTGATAGTTTTATCGAATTTTTATAGGAAACATTTGAAATTTTTGTATTTTAATGTTGTGTTCATTGGCAATTAAAACAAGTATTAAAGTGCATAAAAGATTTCCGAAATATTAAGGATTGACACTTATACCGAAAATTAAAAGTTAAAAATTCATCCAAAAATAAAAAATAATGCAAAATAACAGTACGATAAGAAACTTCAGTCTCATATGTACATACATTACTAATATTAAGCATAAGTTAGAAATATGTGTTCGTAGTATCCTATCAAATTATACCCTGATGAGGAGATCTAAAGTGATCTCGAAACATGTTGGTCCCAAAAGTAGTATAAAAAAGACGGAGAAAGAGAAAGGAAAAGAGAGTGAGGATGACTTGGTTGTCTCTTTCCTAATTCTCTCCCTCTTTTTTCCTCTTGTTATACACTTGTCTCTAACGAGCCTATTACAATGTTTGTTTGGAAACATATTTTGAGGCCTTTCTATGCGATTCTTTTTGCATATATTGAACTTTTTGAATATGTTTTTTCAAAACAACTGATTTTTGGATTCGCAATGTTTCTGAGCCTTTTTGTTTCAAAAATAAATTTTTGCACAGATTGACTTGTTAATATTGTGTTTCTAATTTTCTTCTTAAAAAATTGTTACTAACATAGACATTAAGCCATAGACCTTGATGCTTGTTTCTCTTGAGTTCGGATTTATTTGCCGTTCTCGAGAAATCGGTTTCTTGTTAAACTCTCGAAAATAAGTTAAACGTGGAATTCCATTGGCTCAAACCATGTAGTTTGGCATCTTACGAGAACTGAAACCCTTCAATATTTTTGCAAAATGGTGAAAAAAGTGGGAAAAAATCAGTTTTTTTTTTAAATGGCCTTATTCCAGTTCATGCTATGTCCCAAACACCTTAATAAGAATTAAAGTGTTTGAAATTATCTGCAAAATGAAAAAAAAAATCGAATGTTCTATCTCTAAAATTTTGGGAGTCCTAAGAAGTCAATTTTAAGCGAATAATTTGAATGAAAAAAAAAATAGTTTTGGGGAAATAACTTATTTGCTATGCATATCTGGTGAAAATTGCCGAATAATTAATTAAAGAAGACTTGATTTTGAGTAGATCTAAAAAAAAACATTGCTCTAGCTGTAATAGAACTAAAATTATGGCCATCTGATTATGGCCCTTTTTATGAACTTTTGTTCAACAGCAATTTTTTAAATAAAATTTATCGTTTTTCAAAAGAACTTATTTCCCGAGCAATTCAGGAGGAAATCTAAAAAAAAATCTAGCTTTAATCGAATCGAAATTATGGCTTTTTGAATATGCTCCTTTTGTAATGAAATAATTAAATCCTCAAAGTGATCCCTGGGGTCTTTTATACCCCACCTTTTTTAATCGTGAGTCATTTTTTCCATTTTTTGTTTAGTTTTTGATTTTTTTTTCATGTGTTAAAATTAAATATATATATTAACTAGTTTTATCTTATAAAGCATATAAAAAAGTATATCCAAAAAAATTTTCGTGCAAAAATATTAAAAATCCTTGTTGAAATAATGAAATTTCTGCTGGGGTCTTCAGCGACCCCCCTCATTCTTTATGTTATCACAGGGAGGGGATAACTTTAAGGGTTAAATTAATTAAGTCTTCATTTAATTTAAGCACAAGATACAAAATATAATAAAAATATTTTTTCATGTCTCATCCTCCAGAAACGAAAAATTAAAAAAAAAAATTTCAACAAAATTCCATAAAAAGCGTAATTTTCAAGAGGCCTTATTTCGATGCGATTAGAGCTAGAGCATTATTTTTTTCAGATTTGCTCAAAATTAGGTCCTCCTTAACCTATCTGGTGGCAACTTTTTCCTGAAATGCTCGGGAAATGAGTTCTTTTGGAAAACGAGAAATATTATTTATAAAATTGATGTTAAACAAAATTTCATAAAAAAAGGGTCATATTCAAAAGGCCATAATTTTGGTTCTATTAAAGCTAGAGCAATGTTTTTTTAGATCTATTCAAAATTAAGTTTTCTTTAATTAATTATCCGGCAATTTTTACTAGATATGCATAGGAAATAAGTTATTTCCCCAAAACTATTTTTTTTTGTTTTTTCATTAAAATTATTCGCTTAAAATCGACTTCTTAGGACAATAACTCCCAAACTTTTAGAGATTCATAGAACATTCGATTTTTTTTTGCAGAAAATTTCAAGCACTTTAATTCTTGTTAAGGTTTTTAGGACATAGGATGAACTGGAATGAGGCAATTTTCAAAAAACTGATGTTTTCTCACTTTTTTCACCATTTTTCAAAAATATTGAAGGGTTTCAGTTCTCTTGAGATGTTCAGAACCTGTAACCCTTTTTTGGATGCCAAACTGAATGCTTTGAGCCAATGAAATTCCAAGTTTAACTTATTTTCATTAAAACATGTTGATTAACGTCTTCAAAAAAATCAAAAAAAGAGTTTTCTCAAAAAGAGCACAAGGGATTTTTTTCTTTTAGGGCTCAAAACCGTGTTTAAGGCACACCGTGTAGTTTTTGTAATGAAAGTATTATCCGGGTGTTTATTCACCCGGAAACCCTGGAATTGTCAGTGAATTTTTATCTACCTGGAAAAACTTGGAAATGTCAGAGAATTTTTGTTCAAAGTTAGGGAATTATAAAATTAAATTAAATAACAATATTTTTAATTTGTAAAAATAGCTTTATATTACTGGATTAAATTATTTTGTTGAAAATTAATTTTTTTAACTGAAAATTTAAGTAATCTATTTTTGGTTGAAAATTGATCGCTTTTAGTTGAAGATTCAATTATTTGGTTGGAAATTAATATATCGTGTGAAAAATGCGTCTTTTTGATAGACAATTTTTTGAAAATTAATTTTTTTAACTGGAAATTTAAGTATTTAATTTTTTATTTCAATTTACATTTTTCATTGAAAATATATCTTGTTTAGTTGAAAGTTCAACTATTTGATTGAAAAAATCGTATTTTTTTGGCAGAAAATTAATATTCTTTATTAAAAATTCATATTTTCTGTTGATTCATATTTTTGGTAAAAAATTAATTTTTTTTTTTACTGAAGATTTAACTAATCTCTTTTTGGTTGAAAATTGATCTTTTTTAGATGAATGTTAAACTCTTTTGTTAAAAATTTATTTTTCTAGTTTAAGATTTATTATTTCAGTTTAAAATTCATCACTTTGATTAGAAGTTACACTATTTTTTTGAAAACTCACTCTTTTTTCGTTGAAATTAATTTTTTTAACCAAAATTCAATTATTTCATTTTTGGTTGAAAACTTCCATTTTTCGATGAAAATGTATCTTCTTCAGTTGAAAATTCAACTATTTAGTGACAATTTATGTATTTTGTTGAAAATTAATCTTTTTGTTTGAAAATTCAACTATTCCAGTTAAAGATTCATCATTTTAGTCGAAAATTAATTTTTGTATTTGAAAATTAAACTACTTGTTTGAAAGTTAAATTCTTCTGTTAAAAATTCATTTTTCTTGTTGAAGATTCATCATTTTAGTTAAAAATTCATCACTTTAATTAAAAGTTGAACTATTGTTTTGAATTTTTTTTTAAGTATTCAATTTTGGATTGAAAATTTACATTTTTTCTTTGAATATTTATTTTTTTTAGTTGAAAATTCAACTATTTAGTTGACAATTTATGTATTTGGTTGAAAATTCATCTTTTTTTTGCAAATTCAACTAGTCCAATTAAAGATTCATCAGTTTATTCGAAAATTCATATTTTTGGTTGAAAGATAAACTCTTTTGTTAAAAATTAATTTTTTGGTTGAAGGTTCATCATTTTAGTTAAAAATTCATCACTTTGATTAAAAGTTGAACTATTTTTTTGAAAATTCGCTTTTTTTAGTGAAAATTAATTTTTTTAACTGAAACTTCAAGTATTCAATTTTGGATTCAAAATTTATTTTTTTTTCGTTGAATATTTTTTTTTAGTTAAAATTTTATGAATTTTGTTGAAGATTCATATTTTTTGGTAGAAAAATAATCTTGTTGGTTCAAAATTCATATTTTTGGTTCAAAATTCATATTTTTGATTGAAAATTCAACTGTTTAGTTGAAACTTAAACTCGTGTTGCAAATTCATTTTTGTTGTTGAAGATTCATTATTTTAATTTAAAATTAATCTTTTTGGTTGAAAACCTAACTCTTTTGTTGAAAATTAATTTTTTTAACTGAAAATTTAACTAATCCAGTTGAAGATTCCATCATTTCAGTGGCAAATTCATCTCTTTGGTTGTACATTAATTTTTTTAACTGAAAATTTAACTAATCCATTTGAATATTCCATCATTTTATTGAAAATGAATATCTCTTTGCTTAAAAATTACTTTTTTAACGAAAAATTTAACTATTCCATCTTTGGTTGAAAATTCGTATTTTTTGGTAGAAAATTCATCTTTTTGGTAGAAAATTAATCTTTATGGTGAAAATTCAACTATTTGGTTAAAAATGCACCTATCTTTTTGCAAATGCGATAATTTTACTTGAAAAGTTAGGAATTTGAAGCCTTTCAAATTGAGTTTAATTTATAGTACTCGCATTAACTTTACTTAAAAGAATGTTTTTCCCTATTTTCGTGAAAAGTCTCCTTATTTCCCATGTTTTTTGCGAGGTGTGTACTCAGCTGGAAAATATCTTCCATTCAAAAAATTATTAAATTAAATATGCACCAAATTTTAAGCATATGAAAGCAAAATAAAAGTTAGTTTCATTTATTATTCAAATTCATGGACCTTAGAGATAAATTCAAGAAGTGATTAATTATGTATTCAGAAATTAATTATTCATCAATAAAGTTACTTCCACACATGAAAAAACATTTATGAAATTGTAGAAACGAATAGTACTATTATTACGCATTTTGATCTTTACAATTAAAAAGAAAAATTATTTATAATAAACTCTCGAAATTTTTTACATATTTCGAGTCTATTGTTTTAAAAAAATACAAGATAATTGAATGTCTCCGTACTATGCAAAAATATACCTGGAAAAATCTTTAGATACCTGGAAAAAAATTTAAAAATTTAATTAAAAATATACAAAGAAGAATTATGCAATGAGCAATTCTGCAATGAAGTTTTCTGCAAACTCTGCAATGAACTCTGTAATGAATTCTGCAAGATCTGCAATAAACAATTATGGAAATGTATTTTAAAAATACGCATCGACGTTGCAGAATCGAAAACAAATTAAGTGGTTCATTAATTTTCGCAAAAAAGTGACTATTCGTAATTTGCTGAAAAAAATTGTTTAAAAAATTTGAATATAATTTCTGAGTGAAGAAAATACTTAAAAAGCGGCGTAATTTGGTTAAGTGTGTGTTTTTAAATAATTTTTAAAGATTTCAAGAATATCACATTTTTTTATTAAGATTCCTTAGAAATGTTTTCACTTTTTGAAGATTACAAAATTCTAGTAAAAATCTGAGTAAGTTTAAGAGATATTTAGATGTTTAAAAAAGATTCAAAATCATGTTAAAATTTGCGATGATTTCTTTAAATCAAAAAAAAAAAGAAATATAGGTTTTGGAAGATTTCGAACAAAAAGTTTAGAAATTAGTTAAGAATTTTGAAAATTTTCAAGAGAATAAAACGTTTTTCTTAAGATTTCTGGAAAAATTTTAAATAATTTTTATTTTGAAAAAATAATTTTATGAAAATATTAAAAAACACTTCAAAAGATTTCTAAAATTGTCAAAAAAGAATTCGTAACATTTTAAGGAAATTTTTTTAATTATGTAGAATTTTTTTAATTTGTTAGGAAAAATACGAATTATTTTAAAAGAAATTTAGAAGGTTTAGAAGTTTATACAGAATTACAAAAAATTTAAATTGTTTTAAAGGAAGGTTTAGAACAAAATGTGGATTTTGAAGATTTCGAAACAATATTACAAATTTTCGAAAAACTTTAAATAAGTTCAAGAGATATTTACAAGTTTCGAAAAGATTTAAAAATAATTTCAAACTTGAAAAAATCAAATAAAATGTAGATTTTGGAAGATTTCGAAAACAAATTTAGAAGTTTTTTTTAAAGAATTTTGAAAGGTTTCAAGAAATGAATAACATTTTCATAAGATTCCTAGGAAAATTTTTAATGTTTTTTCATTTTAAAAAATTGATTTTGAGAGAACGTTTTTAAAAATTTCAAAAGATTTCCAAAATAAAAAAATATAAAAATCTGGACATTTTTAAGGCAATATTTTTTTATTTTGCAGGGTTTTAAACAATGTTCGAAAACTTTGCATTTTTTAGAGATACTTAGAAGTTTTGAAAAGAATCGAAAATAATTTAAATCTTGAGAAGTTTGAAATAAGTGTACACAAATTGTAAATTTTTGAAGCATTGTGAAAGGTTTCAAGATATTAAGACAAAATTTGCTCAGGATTCCTAGGAAAATGTTAAATAATTTTTTATTTTGAAAAATTAATTTCAAGAGAATATTTGAAAAGATTTTATAACATTTCAAAAGATTTTAAAACATTTCAAAAGATTTCCACGATTTACAAAAAAAAATCTGGAATTTTTGTAAGAAATTTTTTTAATTTACAAGGATTTAAAAAAATTGTAGGAAAACTTTGAATTTTTTTAAAGATGCCTAGAAGTTTTCAGAAGATTCGAAAATAATTTAAATCTTGAGAAGTTTGAAAAAACTTAACACTAATTGTAGAATTTTGAAGATTTAAAAAAAAAAGATTTTGGAGAATTGAGAAAGGTTTCAGTAGAATTTAAATTATTTTTTTATTTCGAAAAATTAATTTAAAGAGAATATTTGAAAATATTTCCAAAATTGTCAAAAAGGATTTTAAAGATTTTGAGAGGAATTTTTTATTTTGCAGATTTAAACAAATAGAAAATATTCGAATAATTTTAAAAGATATTTAGAAGGCTTTTAAGTTTTGAAAAGATTAAAAAATAATTTCAAAGTTGAAAAGATTTCAACAAAAGAACAAAATGAAGATTTTGGAAGATTTTGAACAAAAATTTAGAAGATTTTTAACCATTTTTAAAGGGCTTACTTTTAGATATTTTTTTTTTTAATAATTGTTAAAGAAACTTTATAAAGATTTCAAAAGCTTTCTAAAAATGTCAAAAATAAATCTGGAAGATTTGAAGGTAATTTTTTTTATTTTGAAAGGTATTTAAAAATTTTAGGAAAAAATTCGAGTCAATTTCTTTGCCTACAAAACCAAAAACTGCACGCGGATTGAGGATGTTGATGTAATAAATAATTAATTGTATAGAGAAAAATTAAAAATCCCTTAAACCTTTGCTGCTCTCGACCAATGAAATAAATTCTCATTTGATAATAATTTTCTGTTTTTACAGGAAAACAAAATGGCTCTGTCTCAGCATTGGAGAACAACTCACTGGCGTATTCACAGGAATCGCGTCATGGATCCTCTCTCGCCCTCCACGGCATGGGCACCGCGACGCCTCGCGCCGTATCTCAGGAAGACGTGTCAAGGTGAGTTCCTAGCAGTTTTCTTATGAAATCCACCCCACGACTTTCCCATCCCTTTGAGACTATCACACTTTTACCCCTGGAAACTTCAAAGTGAAATTCTTTTGGGAACTCGTATCTCCATGTAAAAGGAGACAAGAAAGGATTGCAGGAATCTTCTTCTTTGAAGAGAAAGAGGATCCTGCCTCATTCGATGAAGATCTTTCGTATAATTCCTCGTAAACATCTGCGACTTGGTTTACTTGTTCTCGAGATTTATTAATTCGAAAATGGTTTATTCCATAAAAAGGTAGAAATAGAAATCAATTCAGCATCTTGATTCTGAATTATTCTATTTCCAGGGACAGCAGTCCTTAGAATAACAGGGAATAGTCACCTGCTGTTCCCCTTTTTTTTAAATTCACTTTTTCCTCTGTTCTCGAAAAACTTTCTCTTTTCCCCCTTTCCTCTTTAAATATAGGGGAGAGTGGTCCTAAGTCGGCACTGTGGGTTAAGCCGGCACCTTCGCGTTTCTCAGAAATGGCGCGCCTATCGGCTTAACCATTTTGTCGTATGACATGTTGGTAGATATGGACGTAATTCACGTTGACAATTGTCTGTTTAGTTTTCGCTTGACAGCGTGAGCCGGGTATAAATTTTTCGTACCAATGGAATTCCACTTTCTTCCATTCTTGTGAAGCAGCTACGGGTGTGTAAATATTTTGAAAAGTTCGATCGATTAAGTGCGTTGGTTTCTGTGTTCCATGTGCTTTCTCCTGATAAAGTCGATTTTTCAATTGGATTCATTTCGTAGTGGTCCTGAGTCGGCACCAAACAGGTGATCCTGATTCGGCACCTTTTTTGTTGTTGCTTTTGTTGCTATTTGTGTTTTATTTAATTTGGTGTGTTTCAATTCCATGTCACTCGTCTCTTGTTGATTTTTTCAGTTTGGTTTTGTTTTCACTGCATGTTGCTTGCCTCTGGTAAGTGTCCATCCTGTAAATAAAGTTTGACAATATTCTACATGTTTTTTCATTGTAAATTGCTTAAATTGGTCCATTTCTTCCTAAATCTTACATAACCTGCCCTTTTTCTTGCATTGGAGCGGAAAAAGTTATGTACTGACTCAGTACCAGGGGGTGCCGGCTTAGGACCATCATTTTCAGAAATAGCAAAAATTGACTTCTTCACTTTGCGCTGCATTGCGACCGAGAAAAATCACTCCACACTGCTCCGAACGACATAGAACCCTCCGTTTTTGACAAAAACTCTTACTGTGCCGACTTAGGACCACTCTCCCTGGAACCACAGTCCTTAGAATAAATGTCCCTGGAACCACAGGGACTACAGCTCCCTGCAGTTTTCTTTTTTCCCCCGTGTTCTCGAAAAACTTCCCCTTTTTCCCTTTTTCTTTTTAAATAAATAGAAATCAATTTAACAGCTTGATTCTGAATTATTCTATTTCCAGGGACTATAGTTCCCTGAAACATATTGAAAATGTGAAAACTGGATACAAAAGTTGTTATTCAATTCAAAACTGGAACAGTTATAAAATATAATGATAGTAAATTTAAAGAGATGTATTAGAATGTGCGAACACTTTTTAATTTAATAATTTTAATTAATAATTAAATTTTAATAAATAAAAAATTTACGAATGTTTATTTGAGGGATTTCAAACTAAAATATTTAAGATTTAAATAAAACTTAAAATCTAAATTTATGTTTTTGGACGAAATAATAATTCTGGGAAATAAATATGTAATTACGCCAGAACCCCGATTTCGAAACCCCCGGTTTTGTAATTCCTAGAACTGTTGGTCCACGCAGTTTCTCAGGGGACAGAGCGAGAGACGGTTGCGACTCTCGCCTCGGAAGGGCCACGGTGCGCGAGTACTCAGTCGAGTATATTGCGCAATATTGTGCATTCCAATTGGAAACGGTCCAGGCGGCTCTGACTGTTTACGTTTCGATTCCCCCGATTTAGTAACAAGGCTATCATGATTTCAGTATTCATGATGGTATTTTTCAAAAGAAAAAATATTCTTGTTTATGAGAACGATTTTAAACATATAAAAATTGTTCATTTAATTGATTTTATTTGTGGCGTACTTTTTTTATATCGCCGTGAATGGATTTCGAACGGCCTAAGTATATCCAATTATTAAAATAAAAAAATAAATTCTTTAAGGGCAGAAATCATTTAAAAAATCATTTAACATTACTAAAAAATATAAAAATTTCTTATAAATGGTTTGTTTCTTCTTTTCTACATGTAAAAATAAATGTTAAATTTTTTTCTTATTTTTCTCCTTTTTCGTGTTAAATGAATCTGCAGAGTTTATTTAAAATCAAATTACAAAGGTATCGAAAAGTTTGCTTCTTTTCGGAACTTTAAATTTAAAACAATTTTTTTAAATTTGATTTGTGTGGAAAAGAGGCCCATGAATATTCCCTAAATTCTATTTTCCCTAATATTTTTCTGTCGAAAATCGCGTAAGCGAATCACTATTTTATTCTACTGAAGTACTATTTTACATCAGTTTTATTTTACCGAATCACTACCTGACTTAATTTTAATTTTACTAAATTACTATTTGTCATCATTTGTATTTTCCCAAATAACCATATGCCCTAATTTTTATTTTTACAAATTATCATTTGTCATCATTTTTATTCTTCCGAATCGTCATTTAACATAAATTTCATTTTTCATAAAAATGACGTCCGCATAAAAATAATGGCTCGAAATTCAAATCGGCTAATAAGAGTTTCTAATTTGAATTTCTGATTGGCTGATTTGAATTTCGCGCAACTATTTTTACGTTGTCGCTATTTTTATAAAAAAATTAAATTCTTGTTACATGACGATCTGGAAGATTAAATAGAAAATCGGAAAAATAAAAATTATGTTTAATTAGAGTTCGGAAAAGTCAAAATTGAAGGTTGGCAGTACAGAAGTAGATAACCAACATAAATTTCGCAGGCTCGGCTCCGAATTGCGATAAATAATTCAATTTTTATTGAAAAAAAAATAAAATAAAAACATGCTCCCGAGATATTAGGTTTTCGAATAAAGGTAAAAAAAAGTTTCATATGAAAAATGTAGCCAATTCCGAGAAAATTGACCGAGAATTTTGAGATTAAAACATAGGATTTGAAAATCGACTTTGAATAGCGATTAAAAATCGAATTTTTAATTTGTTGCAATAGTAAAAGCGTGTCCCAAGAAAAGGGGATGTTGAATGAAAAAAAATGCATACAAAAAAACTATTCTGTTCCGAAAAGATCGAAATTGAAGATCGCGACATCACAGTATGAAACACATTTTTTTGCTAAAAATTTATAACAAATAAGTAAAAAATTGTTCATTAAATTATATCAATTTGAAGAAATATCTATGCTAAAAGGTTGAAAAAATTTAAAATTTAATCAAAAATTTGTTTTTATAATTATATCTAACATATTTCGAAAAAAAATCCTTTTACTGCATAAATTATGGTGAATTACTCCGCATAAACTAGACTTACGCGAATTTTTAACTAAAATGGTTTATTTTAAGTACGAATGTTTAAAAAAATACATAAATTTCCAACTTACAAAAGATACATTTTCAGCCAAATAGTTGAATCTCCTAATAAAAAATATCAATGTTTCACCAAAAATGAAATAGTTAGATTTTCAGTTCAAAAATAAATATTTACCTAAAAAACAATGATTATTCAATAAAATAGTTAAATTTTCAAACAAAGTGATGAATTTTCAACTAAAATTAAGAATCTTCAAACAAAATATTGACTTTTTAACAATACTGTGGAATTTTCTACAAAGTAGATTAATTTTTACCCAAAAGAGACGAATTCTCAACAAAAAATGTAATGCATAATTGATATTTCAGCCCAATCAAATTTTAATTTTAAATAAAAACCCAGTTGAAGTTAACCAAAAAGACGAATATTCAACAAATACTATTAACTTTTCAAACAAAAGGATACTTTTCAACAAATTAAAAAAAAATGTTAATTGTCAACCAAATCCTTGAATTTTCTAACAAACTAGTTGAATTTTTAATCCAAAAAGACGAATTTTTAGCAAAACCGTTGAACTTTTAACAACAAAAAAAGACTTTTTCACAAAATTGCTGAATTTTCTTCAAAGTAGGATATGTTTTAACCAAAGAATTGAATTTTCCACCAAAAAATAAAATTTTACCCGAGAAGATTAGTTTTCTACAAAGTAGATTACATTTTAACCAAATAATTGAATTTTTAACCAACAA
Organism: Andricus curvator; assembly: GCA_932195095.1. Taxonomy (NCBI): domain Eukaryota; kingdom Metazoa; phylum Arthropoda; class Insecta; order Hymenoptera; family Cynipidae; genus Andricus; species Andricus curvator. Next base: position 674,176 of record CAKNYM010052873.1, read on the forward strand.
TATAAATTTTCAACCGAGAAGATTAATTTTGTACCAAAAAAGACGAATTTAAAAATAATACATGAATTTTTAACCAAGCCGTTGAATTTTTAAATAAAAAATATAAATTTTCTACCAAAATGAAGCACTTACATTTTCATTGTAAAAAAAAAAATTTTTACAAAAATATTGAATATTTAGCAAAATAGTCCAATTTTTAATCAAGGAGATGAATTTTCAATTAAAATGAAGAATCTTCGACTGGAATAGTTAAATCTACATTTAAAACATAAATTTTCAACCAAAAAGCAACGAATTTTTAACAAAATAATTCAATTTTCAAACAATGAGAGGAATTTTCAACTAAAACCAAAACAACTAAAAAATGAATTTTGAACAAGTAGTTTTTAACGAAATAGATGAATTTTCAACCCACTAGTTGAATTTTTAACTGAAAAAGATAAACTTACAATCAAAAATGTATAAGTTAAATTTTCAGTTAACAAAGTTAATTTTCAACCAATAAAACCGAATTTTCAACAAAATAGTTAAATTTTCAACAAAGTTATTTTCAACTGAAATCAAGAATCTTCAACCAAAAAAATAAATTTTTAACAAAGTAGTTCAACTTTCAACCAAGTAGTTAAATTTTCAACTAAAAAAGATAAATTTTCATCCAAATAACAGTTGCATTTTTAACTAAAAATGAAATACTTACAATTTCAATTAAAAAATAAATCTTTTACAAAAAATAGAATATTCAACAAAATAGTAAAATTTGTAATCAAGGAATGAATTTTCAACTAAAATAAAGAATCTTCAACTGGAATACTTAAATTTTCAGTTGAAAAAGAAATAATTTTCAATAAAAAAAAAAGGTTTTCAACGATATGGTTAAATTTTTAAGCAAATAAATCAATTATTTGATCAAATTAGTTAAATTGTCAATCCAAAAAGACGAATTTTCAACAGAACAATTGAATTTTCAAACAAAAAATGACTTTTTAACCAAATTCTTAAATTTCCTACAAATTAGATTAATTTTTCACCATAAAGTTGAATTTTCAACCAAATCCTTGAATTTTCTAACAAACTAGTTGAATTTTTAACCCAAAAAGACGAATTTTTAGCAAAACTATTGAACTTTTAACAAAAAAAAAAAAGACTTTTTCACAAAAATTCTGAATTTTCTTCAAAGTAGGATATGTTTTAACCAAAGAATTGATTTTTCCACCAAAAAATACAATTTTAACTGAGAAGATTAGTTTTCTACAAAGTAGATTAATTTTTAACCAAATAATTGAATTTTTAACCAACAATATAAATTTTCAACCGAGAAGATTAATTTTGTACCAAAAAGACGAATTTAAAAATAATACATGCATTTTTAACCAAGCCGTTGAATTTTTAAATAAAAAATATAAATTTTCTACCAAAATGAAGCACTTACATTTTCATTGTAAAAAAAAAAAATTTACAAAAATATTGAATATTCAGCAAAATAGTCCAATTTTTAATCAAGGAGATGAATTTTCAATTAAAATGAAGAATATTCGACTGGAGTAGTTAAATCTAGATTTAAAAAATATATTTTCAACCAAAAACCAACGAATTTTTAACAAAATAATTCCATTTTCAAACAAAGAGAGGAATTTTCAACTAAAACCAAAACAACTAAAAAATGAATTTTTAACAAGTAGTTTTTAACGAAATAGATGAATTTTCAACCCACTAGTTGAATTTTCAACTGAAAAAGATGAACTTACAATCAAAAATGTATAAGTTAAATTTTCAGTTAACAAAGTTAATTTTCAACCAATAAAACCGAATTTTCAACAAAATAGTTGAATTTTCAACCAAATTATTTTCAACTAAAATCAAGAATCTTCAACCAGAAAAATAAATTTTTAACAAAGTAGTTCAATTTTCAACCAAGTAGTTCAATTTTCAACTAAAAAAGATAAATTTTCAACCAAAAATGAAATACTTAAAATTTCAATTAAAAAATAAATCTTTTACCAAAAATAGAATATTCAACAAAATAGTCGAATTTGTAATCAAGGAATGAATTTTCAACTAAAATGAAGAATCTTCAATTGGAATACTTAAATTTTCAGTTGAAAAAGAAACAATTTTCAATAAAAAAAAAGGTTTTCAACGATATGGTTACATTTTTAAGCAAATAAATCAATTATTTGATCAAATTAGTTAAATTGTCAATCCAAAAAGACGAATTTTCAACAGAACAATTGAATTTTCAAACAAAAAATGACTTTTTAACCAAATTCTTAAATTTCCTACAAATTAGGTTAATTTTTCACAATAAAGTTGAATTTTCAACCAATATCGTGTTGATTAATCTGACTTTCAAGTGGATTACTCCAGATACAAGTGCGTTACGCGGATTACCGTGGATTACCAGTTTGGATAACCGAGCGGTCCAGCCGATCACCAGAGTGGTTTCCCCCTCGATAGCTACTTTTACGCCTTCCTAAACTAAGTCCGCTAGGCTAATTGCAGAAAAAAAAAAATTAATTTTTTTTTCATTTCGTTCATTTGAACGTTCGGAACTTGAGGTACATAGTGATAAGTGAATGCAAGCGAAAGGTACATAACGTGTTAGATTGGATCCCGCTTGCCTGTAAACCTATTCGATAAGTCCCTAATCCATGAGCAATTAGCTCGCACAATGTCCACCAGAATCCAGCCCCGATCATGCGCTTTATCCCGGATAGGAGATCCTCTCTTCCTAAATCTCGCTGCTCTCCTTCTCTTCAGGTCCATCCATCCATCCACCTATTCATCCATCTCTCTCCCTGCTCCTCTGCTTGTCCATACAAGCCGTTGGACCGACTGTATAATTAACTATCGGACCTCCCTTCCAACCTCATGTGGGGGATGAGGGTCGATCAGACCACTGGATGGAAGAACCACACTACTGCAATTTAGGAAGCTTTGGATCGCTGATCCAGGGAACTTGGATCGTATCACATGCCCCTATCTAGCTAGGAATAAATCCGAACGTTAATGATATCACGAACGAGAAGAGAGGAAGTGGAGAGAGAATTTTGTGTAGTTACGCCTATGAAGCCAAAGTCCTCTTTATCTTCTTCTTCTTCCGGAACATAATATCCTTGTTAGGAGATTCTCTCGTATTCGGTTATTGCTTCGTTTATGCTTTTATTAGGGTCCTTTTTATTTTTTTGTCTTCCGGAAGAGAATATCGACTCTTTGGGAAAACTGGGGATTATTTTATTTGATGACATGAAAATGAAGTCCTTGAATTTTGATCCTGTTTCTGGAATTTTTGTTCTTTTGAAGAAAAAATAGTTTTTTAAACTTTTTCTCTGCTGAACGAAAAAAGATTACCTTTTTAACAAGAGACTGTTATTTGAATATTAATAGTTAGAGCAAATGAAAAATTGGTCGGGCTAAAGTTAGAGAATTTTGAAAACGAAGTTTGGGCCTAGTAATTATTTTAGTTAGTAATCAGGGTGGCGACTTGACCGGGAAACCGGGAAAGACCGGAAAATGACCTGGAATTTTATTGACCGGGAAAAAACCGGGAAATGACCGGGAATTTAATTTAAAAACCGGGAATTTACTTCTGATCATAGCAAAATTCAAGAAATATAATTTCACTTGGAACAGGGAATGTTTTACATGGAATGGGAATTTTTTAAAGGAATTATAATTCGGATTGAGAAAAAAGGAATTTTTAAAAATCCCTCTTTCAAGTCAGAATTCGTCACAATTTGAAAGTTCCCTCTTCTAAATTTTAGGTAATAAAAGTACTTCAAGCAGTTTTCAGAGTAGAAGTAGAATTTCAAAGAAGAAATGTTTCTGAATTATAATAGAAATTTTTTTTACATTGTTCGTTGCGAATTCATCGTTTTTTAGTTAGAAATTCAATGACTGGGTTAAAAATTAAACTTTTGTTAAAAATTAATTTATCTTTTTTTGATGAAAATTCAACTATTTGGTTGAAAATTGATATTTTTCATTTAATAATTAAACTATTTGTTTGAAAATGTATGTACTTTGTGGAAAATTCATCTATTTTTGTAGACAATTAAACTTTATGGTTGACAATTCATCTTTTTGGCATAAAATTAAACTATTCCAGTTAAAGATTCATAATTTCAGTTGAAGATTCATCATTTTATTTGCAAATTCACCAGTTTGGTTGAAAATTAATTTCTTTAAACGAAAATTTAACTGTTCCATTCTGAGTTGAAAATTAAAATTTTCAAGTTCGGAATTCCACAATTTGGATAAAAATTGGTCTTTTTAATTGAAAATTTAACTATTCCGATGAAAATTCATGTATTTTGTTGAAAAATCTATTTTTTTGTTGGTAAAAAATTATCTTATGTTTCTTTGAAAGTTAATCTTCTTGTTTAAAAATTCTTCTTTTCGGTTAAAAATTCAAGTATTCCAGTCAAATATTTATTATTTTAGTTGAAAATTCATCTTTTAGGTTTGAAATAAAATTATTTGGTTGAAAGTTAAGCTCTTTTGCTAAAAATTAATTTTTTTTTAGTTGAAAATCCATCGTTTTAATTAAAAATTCATTTCTTTGGTTGAAAAATGAGCTGTTTGATCGAAAATTTGTTTTTTCTTTGGATGTTTTTTGGTTGAACATTTTTTTTGTTTTCAACTGAAAATGTAAGTATTAATCCAGTGGAATATTTCATAATTTTAGTTCAAAATTCATGTCTTTGGTTGAAAATTCATTTTTGACTAAAAATTTGATTATTCAATTTTTGGTTAAAAAATTATCTTTGTTAGTTGAAAATTCGTCTTTTTTGGTAGAAATTAATCTTCTTGGTTGAAAATGAATCTTTTTGGTCAAAAATTCAATTATTCTCGTTAATGATTCATCATTTCAGTTAAAAATTTATCTTTCTGGTTTGAAATTCAACTATTGCAGTTAAATATTTAAAATTTTATTTTTAAATTCATCACTTTGTTTGAAAATGTAACTATTATTTTCAAAGTTAGTTTTTTTTTGTTGAAACTAATTTTTTTAACTGAAAATCTAACTTATTCCAATTGAAAATTCCATAGCTGTTGTTGAAAATTCATCTGTTTGGTTAAACATTAATTTTTTTAACATGAAATTTAATTATTAAAGTTTTGGTTGACAATTTATCTTTTTTTAATAAAAATTAATTTTTTGGTTTGAAAATTGAACTATTTCGGTTAAAGATTCATTGTTTTAGTTATTTTTGGTTTACAAATAATTTTTTAAACTAAAAATGTTACTATTACATTTTCGATTGAAAATTATTATTTTTTCAGTTAAAAATTTAACTATTTGGTTGAAAATTTGTCTTCTTTTATTAAAACTTCAAACCTTTCTGTAAAAGTTAATGTATTTGGTTGAAAAATTGTATTTTTGGGTAGAAAATTAATCTTTTTATTTAAAATGAAATCTTCTTTAAAAATTCGTCTTTTTGGTTGAAAATTCGAGTGTTCCAGTTAAATATTCATCATTTTAGTTGAAAATTTATCTTTTTGGTTTAAAATTTAACTATTCCAGATAAAGATTCATAATTTTACTTGAAAATTCATCACTTTGGTTGAAAATTGAACTATTTTATTGAAAATCCGTTTTTTTTTGTTGAAAATTAATTTTTGCAACTGAAAGTTTAACTATTCCATTTTTTTGTAAAAAATTGATATTTTTTAGTGGAAAATTGAAGTATTTTTTTCAAAATTCATTTATTTTGCAACGTTTTGCTCTGTTGTGTTAAAAGATGTTTAGAACGAACGTCATGAATTAAAATAAACGTGTTCGTTTTGCGGCAAATATAAATATGTTACTTTGAGTTGACCGGGAAAATTGAAAAACTTGACCGGGGAAAACCGGGAAATGACCGGGAATTTGAAATCGTCCGCCGAATCGCCACCCTGGTAATTTATTTGCCTTGTATTTTTATTTCTTTTCTTACAGTTGTTTCATCCTGACGATTAATTTCAGTGAAGAATTTTATTATTTGGTTGCAAATTCAACCATCTTTATTAAAAAGTCATACTTTTTATTTGAAGTATCTACTATTACATTATTTGTTGAGAATTCATATTTTTTGGTAGAAAATTCATCTTTTCGGTTAAAAATGCCCGTTTTGGTTGAAAAATAATTTTTTAAACTAAAACGTAACTATTTCATTTTAGGCTGAAAATTGATATCTTTAAAATTGAAAATTCAATTACTTGGGTAATACTTGAACCACTTTGTTAAAAATTTGTTTGTTTGAGGGCTGATCTCTTTGATTGAAAATTAAAATATTTTGCTGAAAGTTCTTTTTTTCATTTAAAATTTATTTTTTAACCTACAAATATAACTTTCCCATTTTTTTGATGAAATTTAAGCTTTTTATGTCAAAAATTGGTCTTTTATTGGTAGGAAACTAATCCTGTTTGTGGAAATTTTCTCTCTTTTGATTAAAACTGCAATTTGTTGAAAAATCGTCTTTTTGATTAGAAAATCCGTCTCGTTGATAGAAAATTAACAATTTCGGGTTGAAAATTCAACAGTTTTGTAGAAAATTGTTTTTTTTTTGTTTGTTTGTTAAAAGTTGACCTACTTTATTACACATTCATTCTTTGGTTGCAGAATTGCAGATTCATTATTTTAATTGAAAATTCATCTCTGGTTCAACATTCAGCTATTTAGTTGGAATTTTTTTTACTGAAAATTGATCATTTTTAGTCGAAAATTAAATTATTTTTTTGCAAATTGGTTTATTTTGTTGAAAATTTGTCTTTTTTGGTAGAAAATTAATTTTCTTTGTTGAAAATTCGTCGTTTTGGTTAAGAATTCATTTTTGTAGATTAAAAGTTGAACTATTTGGTTACAAATTTAACTATTTTGTTGATTTTTTTAAATTCAACTCTTTAGTTTAAAATTTAACTACTTTGTTGAAAATTCGGTTTTTGTTGTTGTTGAAATACCTACTGTTTAATTTTTCGTTGAGAATTCGTCTTTTTGTCGAAAATTCCAATTTTCGTGTTGAAAATTCAACTATTTTTGGTTAAAGTTTAATATTTTTTTGTTTCAAAATAAGTCTATCTGGTTGGAAATTCATTTTTGTAAATTCAAGTATTTTTTTCGTCCTTTTGGATTCAAAAGTCACCTTTTTTGTTAAGAATTGAACTGTCTTCTAAAAAATTCAATTATTTCGTTGGAAATGCAACTGTTTTTAGTTGAAGTTTAATCTTTTCTGTTTAAAATTCGATTATTTAGTTGAAAATTCATCTTTGTAGGTAGAAAATTCAACAATTTGGTTAAAAAATCAACTTATTTGTTGACAATTTTATTATTTTATTGAAAATAAACTTAAATTATCTTAAAATTCGATAATTTTTATCTAAAAAAGATCAATTTTCAACCAAAATTATACGATTTAAAATGTAAGAAAAATAAAGACTCAACTAAAAAAAAAACTATTTGCAACAAAATAGTTATTTTTATCAAAAAAAATCATTTTTGAACAAAAAATATAATTAAATTTTTAGTTAAAATAATCAATTTCAACTAAAAAAATGATTTCTCAACAAAATAATTCAATTTTAAACCCAAAAGATGAATTTTATACCAAAAAAGATACAGTCACAATAAAATGTATAAATTTCAACTAAAAAAAAGTTTACATACAAAAATAGAATAGTTCAATTTGCAAAAATGGAATAGTTACATTTTCAGTTAAAAAAATTAATTTTCAACTAAAACGAAACGAATTTTCAACCAAAGAAATGAATTTTTAATCACAATGACGAATTTTCAAACAAAAATATGAAATTTTGACCAAGTAGTGGAATTTTCAACCCAAAATATGAATTTTCTATCATCAAAAAAGAATTATTTTTAACTAAATAGTTGTTTTTTTCAACGAAAGGAATTATTTCTTAACAAAAAATATAATAGTTAAATTTTCTACAAAATAGATAATTTTTTAATCAACAAAAATTACACTTCCATCAAAAAAGGTAAATTTTCCACAAAAATGGAATATAGTGAATTTTTAACTAAAATGATGAATCTTCAACTAAAAGAAAAATTAATTTTTAACCAAATAAATTAATTTCCAACTAAAAAGATAAATTTTCTACCAAAAATAAAATAATTAAATTTTTAGTTAGTAAAATAACTCTTCAAATAGAAAAGAAATGAATTTTTAACCAAAAAGATCAAGTTTCAACAAATGAAAGTACTTTTCTACCACATACATTTTCAACTAAAAATTGAATAGTTAAATTTTCAGTAAAAAAATTACTTTTCAATAAAATTAAAGTAAATTGTCAACGAAATAGTATAATTTTCAACCAAGAGGATTGAATTTCTATAAAAAAAAGATCAATTTTGCGACAAAAAATGGAACAGTTACATTTTCAGTTAGAAAAATTAATTCTAAATAAGAAAAAACTATTTTTCAACAAAAAAGATTCATTTTCAACCAATAAGATGAATTTTCTTTCAAAATAGATGCATTTTTAATAAATCACATGAATTTTCAACCAAATATTTGAATTTTTAAAGGAATTTTAAACCAAATATTTGAATTTTCAACTCAAGAAGATAAATTTTGAACCAAACATGTGCGAGTTAAATTTTCAATTAAAACAATTACTTTTCAACTAGAAAACATAATTTTCAACAAAATGATTAAATTTTGAAAAAAAAAGTTTTTAAACTAAAATTATCAATCATCAAACAAATAAATGAATTTCGAACAAAGTAGTTCCAGTTCCAACTAAGTAGTTGAATTTCCAACCAAAGGAGATAAATTCTCAACGATAAACGTGATATTTGATTTTTCAACCAAAAAGAATTTTAATTTTATACGAAAAATAGTTGAATTCAATAAAAAAAAGGGTTTTCAACAAAATAGTTTGAAGCCTCAACCAAAACAGATTTAATTTTTATTTTTTGTGTTTTAGAGCTGAAAACGTAAAATTTTTAAAAACCGAATTTCTGAAAATTGGTCCTTATCCAGTTGTCATTCTGATTTCTTCAAAATTCGAAGTCGATGATCAATTTTTCCTACGGTTTATTTTACCGAAATTCATATGACCAAAAACAATTAACTATAATTTGTATTTATCTGAATTGTTATTACCAGAATAAAAATTTAAATATCTTAACTAATTGAAAAATACTGCATTTCAACAAAAATTACCATTATTTGAAAAAAAAAAGATTTCATAAAGTTTTTGGCACCCGGTCAAAAAAGTTTTCTAATACCAAAAGGATGATACGGAACATACTTTTGTAACAATTAGAGGAAATTTTAAGACTACCGCTTGGACTGGATTTTAATTTTGTATTATTTTTTTTTTGCGGACGCCATTTTTGTCAAAAAAAATTGATGTTGAATTAATTTTGATTTGGAAGAATACAAATTATGACAAATAAAAATTCGGAAAAATAAAAATTAGGGCAAATGGTTTTAGGTAAAATAAAAGCGATGATAAATAGTAATTCTGCAAAATAAAAGTTATGTGAAATAGTGATTCGGTAAAATACAAATTATTGAAAATAGTATTTCGAAGGAATAAAAATGATTTAAAATAGTAATTTGGTAAAATAAAAATTATGTCCGTGAAATAGTATTTATTCAGGGTTATTCAATAATAATTTCATTATTATATATATTTATTATTTATTTGACATATTTATAATATTGATCATAATTATTATAATTAGTATTAATATTTATTTTCTTTCTGACTTAAGGTAGTTACATCCCAATATGTCACATAATATTGTTTTATATTAATTGTGTTATTTTCAATTATTTTTATTAATGGTCGCAAACACAATAAATTATAGAAGCACCACTAAAATAATAAATTGATTCGTAAATCTCCCTGAATTTGTATAGCATTCAAAGGACAATGAAAAACGGGAAGGGGTTTCGGAAGTCTTTTGAAAAATGTTCCCTCTGTTCAACAAGGGTAAACTAGATTTCTACCGGGTCAGCACTGCGGATAAAAACATCGCAATTTTTTCCTCCCAACTCGACAGAAGACAGGGGCACGATTCGCGGCTATTGTCCCTTTCTGAATCCGTGGGAATTCCTGGATGAGAAGAATTTTTATATTTGTGAGCCACTCTTCCCTTTTATTTTTATTACCACCCTTGGTTCTTCTCTTTCTTTCTCTCTAAATTCGAGAAATTCAACTCGAGACTATGCTTTCTATGGTTTCACTGGATAGAAATTAAATTTGTCTCGGGAGCAACAATGAGAATAGGGATTGAATCTTCGATATTAGGCAGCCAACCTAGAAGGCAATTTTATAGCTTTAGCGTTCCCTTCGATGAAAAAAAAAAAGAGGAAAAGAAGCATCCCCAAAGAAACTCTCATTGTCCGTTCTTGACGAGAAAGAGGGACATCTTCGTTCCAGCCAATGGTGTAGCTTCTTAGGAAGAATGGAGAACTGTGGTTTCTGGTATCACACAGGCTTTTTCCCGGAGGGGAGAATTGTGTCGACGAAAGCGGAAATGGGGGAGATCTGTTGCGGAAATTGGAAATAAATTCTAACGGGATAAAATAGCTCTTCGGTGGTCCAGTTTCCTCTTGTTTTATTGTTAGTGAGAAAGGATACCAGCGGTTTAAATTTTAGAACTCCTATTTTAATTCAAGTAAGTTCTAGCAAACCCTTTTCTTAAAAAGTAATCTAATTTCGCGATAAACTTTACTTCTAAATGTTGCTAAACATTATTGATAAAAGAGAAAAATTTAATTGTAAATGATTTTTTAATATAGTAGACTCTCACAAAATGCCTTTTCCACAAAGCGCCTTTTCTCGCCAAGTGCCTCTCCCTTCCATTACCTCTAAATTCGGTAAGCGCCGTAAGCATGGCATTAGATGCGCGTGCGCGAGACGATATTCAAATAATCCGCCAATGTGTCTCAGAGATATTTTCCGCTAAGCCTTAAGGGCGTGGCTTAACTAAGCGGGTACTTGGTGAGGATTTCGGTTCCGAGCATCGGGCGCTTTGTGGAAGTCTACTTACTACTGGCAATTTACGAAATGTATACAACTATACACTTACGGTACTGATAACAAACAAATTGAAAATTTTTTAATCATTCAAGTTTTATTTTAAAAGATTAATTTTATGTTTTGAAGATTTCAAAATACGTGGGAAAAATTTGGAAGATTTGAATACAACTTTTTTCTAGGATTACAAAAAATTGTAGGAAAATTTTGAATTATTTCAAAAGATATTTCGATGTTTTAGAAGTTTTGAAAAAATTCGAAAATAATTTAAATTTTTAGAAGATTTAAAAAAATATGTATATGTATATAGATTTTTGAAGATTTCCAAGAAAAGGAGCTTTTTAAGAATTTTGAAAGGTTTCAAGAGAATGAAAAATTTTTCCTAAGATTCCTGGGAAAATTTCAAATGATTTATTTTGAAAAATGAATTTAAAGAGCAAATTGAAAAAGATTTCAAAACATTTCGAATTATTTCCTAAAATTTCGAAAAAGAATGTAGCAGATTTTTCAGCAACTCTGCGGTTGAAAATGTAACTGTTTTGTTGAAACTTGATGTATTTTGTTGAAAAATGGTCTTTTTTGAACAAAAGATTAATCTTCTTAGTCGAAAATTCATTTTCTTTGGTATGAAATTAATCTTTTATGATTGGCGATTCAACTGTTTTATTTTTTTTTAATTTGATAAATTTAACTGATTTTTCATCTTACAAATGTTCAATTTAAAGAAATGTTTAAAAAATCTTTAAAAATCTTACTTTTTCTCATAAAGTAACAAAGTAGTTCAACCAACTAGTTGACTTTTCAACCAAAAAAGATGAATTTTCAACTCAGAAGATTTTTTTTTTACGAGAAAAGATGAATTCTCAACAAAAATAAATCAATTTTTAGATTACATTTTTTTTGTTTCTAAAATTTTTTATCTAAATTGTGTTGAATTTTTTAACAAAAAAGTATTAATTTTTAACCCCCAATGGAGCAGTTAAATTTTAGTGAGGAGAATTAATTTTCATTAAAAAAATAAATTATCTACAAAACAGATTAATTTTATACCAAATAGTTTAATTTTATACCAAATTCATGAATTTTCAAGCTAAATGACGAATTTTCTATAAAATAGTAGAATTTTCAACCCCAGAATGTGAATTTTCGAGAAAAAAAAGTTTATTTACAACCAACTAGTTGAATTTTCAGCACAATAGTTAAATTTTCAGGTGAAAAAATTAATTTTCAACCAAAAAAATTAACTTTTAACCAAAAAAATTAATTAAAAAAAAAAATTTTAACTAAAATTATGAATCTTTAACTAATAAAATGAACTTTTAAGAAATTAGTTAAGTTTTCAACCTAAAAAGATGAATTTTCAACAACAAAATGTTATAGTTGATACTTCAACGAAAAAATATTTCAATTTAAAATAAAAGTCCGTTGGATTTAATCAAAAAAGATGAATTTTTAACCAAGTACTTGGTTTTTAACAAAAAAAATGTATTTTCTACCAAAAAATACGAATTTTCAACAAAGAAGTTGAATTTTCAATCGGAAAATTTAAATTTTCAACAAAAAAGTTAATTTTTATCCCAAAAAGGTTCGAAATAGATTCTACAGAAAGAGATTTGTTTTCAAACCAAAATAAATAATGTTCAACAAAATAGTTAAATTCTCATTAACAAAAAATTCGATCAAATTGTTGAATATTTAAGCAAAAAAGACGAATTTTTAACAAAACAATTGAATTTTCAACCAAGAAGTATGACTTTTTAACAAAATTCTTGAAGTTTCAACTAAATAATAAAATTCTGAACAAATCAATACAATTTTGAAAAAAACTTATAACACAATTTTTGACCAAAAAAGATGAAATATTCACCAAAATTTTCAACCGAAAAGAATTAACTATCAGCCAAAAATAGTTGGTTTTTCTCATTGGGTTCTATTAATTCAGTTCGAATTTAAAGCCATGTTACGAGTGGGTTACGTAACCGGATTCCTACCTTATCGACTCTTTTTTTCAAAATCAACTTACGTTCACACGAAACGCGATATCGAGTTGAAAATTTGGGATATTAAATAAGAAGCGCTAAGAAAGGCGGCTTTGGTTCTAAATTTTAATAATCATGAAAAAAGCAAAAAAAAATTATTTACAAAAAAAACTTTTTTCATAATTATAAAAATTTAGGACCAGAGCCGCCTTTCTTAGCGCTTCTTATTTATTATCCCAAATTTTGAACTCGATATCGCGTTTCATGTGAACGTAAGTTGATTTTGAAAAAAAGTGTCGGTAAGGTAGGATCCGGTCACGTGACCCACTCGTAACATGGCGGAAAAATGAGAAAAAGATGAAAGACTGAAATCTGCGATAAATAAAAAGAAATTTTGATAATTTATAGTCTAAAGAATAACATTTTGGACTAACATTAAAGTTCATTTTTAATACTTGGAAAATTTGATGACACTTTTTTTTAATTTGAGACACTATTTTTTATTTCAAAATTGAGTCCGAGGCCTGCTTTTTAGGTGATTGGATTTAATGCACTACTTTTTCATTACTCATGAATTGAGCTAAACTGAGCGTGAAAAGGAAGAAACGTAAAATCTGTGATCCTTAACAAAATTGTGCTGACTCAAGCGTGTCCTGTTGCGCTGACAGCGCCTTACGCAAAGTAGGAAGTTTGCAAAATGGCTAAAACATAACCACCATCCGACAGTGACATCTATATCGACCTGTCGTATGGTTACAATTTTCCCATAGCCCGGAAATATCGAGTCAGCGATATTTTATAGACAATATCTGTCTGACAATCTTCTTGAAAGACGTTGAATATCCACTGAAAAAAATAATTTTTGGAACCAAGAAAATGCATTTACTTGAATGTTATTTCTTAGCATTAAGAAAATATCCTTTAATAGTAGTAATTTTTATTTGAACCAGACAAATATCTTTTGTTGATCCAAAGAAATGAATTCTTTGGCTATATTTTCTTGATTCAAACACATATTTCTTATATGAGGGACTGATAGCAAAAGCGGAGTAGAAATGTCGTCGGAGCAAAAGCGAGTTAAGAACAATGCGGGCAAAAACGAGTTAAAAAGAAACAAGGATAACGAGGATTGTATTGTATATTATAACATGAAAGTGTAATACAATGAAAGATTATAATATAATTTACCGTACTATTATATCGTTATGTTATAATATACGATATAATCTTCGTTATACTTGTTTCTTTTTAACTCTTTTTTGCCCGCAACGTTCTTAACTCGTTTTTGCTCCGACGATTTTTCTACTCCGCTTTTGCTATCAGCCCCTCATATTCAAGAAAATCATTTCTTTGATCTGATTGGTCATTCAAAGAAATATTTATTTGATTCAATGAGTTCGATTCTTTGAATTGATTCGGACGCACTTGAATAAATTAATTGTGCATACTTGAATCAAGTTTTTAAGTTTATTTAAAGAAAAGTAATAATGATTTAATTCGAAATAGTATTGATTAAATTAAAAATATATTTATTTGTTACAAAGAGTTCATGCATTTATACCAATGAAGCATTTATTTAGATGAACAAGATATTGTGTTTACATAAATATTTATTTCTTCAATCAAACAGGGTGTCTACTAGGGTGGGCCGAAAAAACTCAAAATTATTAGGCTCATTGGTAGTCACGCTAAAAAGTTTCAACTAGATTAGTTAAATTTTCAGTTTAAAAATTAATTTTCAATAAGAAAGCAAAATTTCAACAAAATAGTGCAATTTTTAGTAAAAGAAAATAATTTTCAACCAAAAAAGCGAATTTTCAATAAAATAGTTAAATTTTTAACAAAAGGGATAAAATTTCATTTATATGATAAATCTTCAATCGAAAAAATTAATTTTTAACAGAGGAGTTTAAAAGAGATGAATTTTCAACGTAATATGTAGTAGTTGTTATTTCAACAAAAAATATTTTAATTTTAAATAAAACACAGTGGAATTTAATTAAAAAAGACTAATTTTCAATCAAGAAGATTATTTTTTTAACAGAATGGGCGAATATTCAACAAAATATGTGAACTTTCATCGAAATAGTTGAATTTTCAGTAAAAAATTAATTTCCAATTTTAAAAAATATTCTCTGACATTTCCAGGATTTTCCAGCTATATAAAAATTTCCCTGACAATTCCAGGTTTTCCACGTGAGCAGGCACTAGGGTGGGCCGAATAAACTCAAAGTGAATAAATTCATTGGTAATAGCACTGGAAAATTTCTTTGTGGGATTGCGAACAAATTAAAAAAAAATTTGGGCAAGTCATTGCAAGTAGATCGAAAATTTTCCAAATTTTAATTAAAAATTTTTTTTTGTGTACGGAAAACAAATTAAAATTTTTTTTGTTAACGGTAATGTAAGTGAATAACCTTAGACGGAAACAAGTAAGAAAACATGTTTTTCGTCGAAATATAATATTTAAAAAAATAGCGAAAAATGCAGTTTTGTTAATTTGTACCGTTTTTTATTTTTTGATGCTCTTTTTAATCAAATAAGATCCGTAAAAATCTATTTACACAGAATCCGTAAAAAAATAGATAAAATTTTTTGTTTGAAATTTAAAAATATGCACGTTTCTTTAATTTATTAAAAGGAGCACAAAAATATTGTCAGACAATTTTTATGTACCTGGAAAATCCAGGAAATGTCAGGGAATTTTTTGTTTAAGCAAGGGAGTTTTTTCGAGATCGCGCCTAATTTTTTCCTTACAGTGTAATACAAAATTAAATAAACATGTTTTTTTTAATGTAAAATTAGCTTTAAAATTAACTCTTTTGTTGTAAATTGTTTTTTGTTTGGTTAAAAATTAATGTTTAAACTGAAGAATTAACTAATCTAGTTAAATTTTCGAAAATTTTAGTTGAAAATTCATCTTTTTGATTGAAAATCAATTGCTTAACTAAATATTAATCTAATGTTTGGTTGAAAAATTATATATTTTTCATTCGAAAATTCATGTTTTTGGTTGAAAATTTGCCTTTTTTGGTAGAAAATTAATCTTTTTGGTCGAAATCTCATCTTTTTTGATAAAAATTCAACTATTTCAGTTGAAGATTAATTATTTTGGTTGAAAAGTCAACGCTTTGGTTGCAAATAAATTTTTTAACTGAAAATTTAAGTATTAAATTTTTGGTTGAAAATGTGTCTTTTTGTTGTTGAAAATTCATGTTTTTTGTGGAAAATTTATCTCTTTAGTTGAAAGTTGAACTATTGTGTTGAAAGTTGATCTTTTTTAATCGAAAATTCAACATCTTTGTTAAAAAAAATTTTTGTTTCTAAATTTTCATCTCTTTGGTTGAAAATTTGACTATTCGATTGAAAATTCGTTTTTTGTTTGTTTAATATTAATTTTTTTAACACAAAATTTAACTTCGATTTTCTTTTGAAAATTCATATTTTCGTTTTTTTTGTTTGTTGACGAAGTATCAAATATTACATTTTTCGTTGAGAGTTTACCTTTTTCTTGAAAATTCAACTGTCTTATAAAAAATTCGCCTTTTTGGCTTGATAATTTAACTATTTGGTTAAAAATGCAACTTTTTCTGTTGAAGTTTAGTATTTCTTTAATAAAAATTCGACCATTTGATTGAAAATTCATCTTTTTAGGTTGGAAATTAACTTTTTGTTGAAAATTCATCTTTTAGGGTCTAAAAGTGAATTTGTTTTAAAAAAATTTAATTTTTAAGCTTGATAATTCAAGTGTTTGTGTGAAAATTCAATAAAAATTCAAGTATTTTGTGGAAAAGTCCTCTTTTTCGGTCGAAAATTCAACTGTTTTGTGAACATTTGAATCTTTCGTTGAAAATTTAATTATCTTGTTAAAAAGTCATATTTTTCGGTTGAAATTCCTTTATTTTATTACCAGATTAAAATCCTGGTTTTTGGGTACTAATTGTCAGGGAAAATAAAAAAAATTCTCAGGAAAAAATCAAGGAATTTTGAAAATTCAGTTTCTTGGTCATTCTGCAACTGCCATGTTAAACAAATTTGTGCAGATAATTATAGACGGATAATTACAACCTTATGTTCGATTTAGAACCAGGAAAAAACGGGAATGTGGCTGGTGAAAAAGAGTATCCACCCTGATTAAATTATCAAAATTTTCGAAAAAAAAAAAGAAATGGGTGGAGTTCCGAATAGCGTAAACCGCTGATTTTTTTGAGGCTCCGTATACTTATGTATTTTGACGCGCTGATTACGAAAATGATAGTGAAAATGTGCGGAAATTTGATTTTCACGGTGAAACCATGAAAAAACCATAAAAATCATGGTTTTTTGCGATTATCTCAGCTAATATGCAAAATAAAAAAAAAATTTTTCAAACAAAAGTTGTAGACATCATTGAAATACACATTTTTTGTTCGAAATATTTTTTTCTGCGAGTGACAGTTTTCGAAGAAATGAACGATATAAGGATTACAATCGTATCTCCATTGGTTTCGGTTTGGTACCTACTTACGCTCTTCACCACGGAAAGGTTGGAGAATTTTGAAGAGCATATTTTTTTTCTATTTTTCATGTTTTTTATTTTTTATTTTTTTTGGTTGTGGGGGCGGGAAGGCACCCCTGTGACAGGTCACAAAAATAACTTATGTCACACACGACCCCCTTTTCCAGGTGTTGTGGAGGCGGGAAGGCACCGCTGTGACAGGTCACAAAAATAACTTATGTCACACACGACTCCCTTTCCCAGGTGTTGTGGGGGCGGGAAGGCACCCCTGTGACAGGGCAGAAAAAATAACTAAGGTCTCACACAACCCCCTTTCCAGCCTGTCGTGGGGGCGGGAAGGCACCCCTGTGACAGAGCACAAAAATAACTAAGGCCACACACGACCTTCTTTTAAACGATCAGGTAAATACGAACATTCCCATATCGTGAGACACCCATATTTGACTTGTTTTTATTAGAAAAGTAACAATAATTTTCAACTTCTGCCTTATCAAATCCCTTCATTAATAGTTTATTTAAAGATTGTATAACTTGGTTACAAAAAAAAAAAATTTTTGAAGCCAAAACAGAAGTGACGCCCCTATTCTGCAATTTAACCGAACACCCGTGGTATATGGGATTTTTAGAACTGAAAATAGATATATTTGATTTTATCGAAAAGTATCACTCGCAGAAAAAAATGGTTCCAACAAAAAATGTGTATTTCAATGGTGTCTACAACTTTTGTTTGAAACATTTTTTTTTATTTTTCATATTAGCTGAGATAATCGCAAAAAACCATGATTTTTATGGTTTTTTCAGGGTTTCGCCGTGAAAATCAAATTTCCGCACATTTTCACTATCATTTTCGTAATCAGCGCGTCAAAATACATAAGTATACGGAGTCTCAAAAAAATCAGCGGTTTACGCTATTCGGAACTCCATCCAAAGAAATTTTCAAATTAATTGAAATCACCCGAAAATTGTTTCAAGGTCACCGCGACACGAGTCTTCAGTGAAAATCTGAAAAGCTCCGTTCAATACGGGCAGTTTGTCTACCAACACTCTCAAAGATAGTGTAAATACACACACAGACAGAGAGTTTTCTTGGCACGCTTCGAGCAGTTAACCCTGTGGTCCAGACATATATATCGTGGCTTTCGGATGCAGGCCAGGGTCAGGCCAGTGTCACGTGACCGAAGAACAATTCGCTTACGTAACCGTGTAAGCGAGGAAACCATAAACCAACCAACCAACCCCCATCCCCTACATTGAGTGGCCGAGACACGGTACTCTGATAAAAGCCGATTTTCCTATGCGCCTCTCTCCATAAACGAGCCTTTGATGCTCTCTTCCTTAGTTACCTTGTTCAGCCAATTTATGGCCAATCTACGTGCAAAAAGGGTAGAGCGTACTTTCAAAGATTGGAAAACAAAGTGGTTTTGTGTTATAAACAAGAAATTTCCCATTCTTCTTCCCCCGATTTAAATTACCGGAACAAAACGATATATCGGTATGTTGGTTGGCTACTCGCCAATTATTAGCCACCTGGTTTAAATATACTTTTTTTTAAAGTACTCGTAATAATTCTTCCGTGATTTAGGAAAACACCGTTAACTGCGAAATGAACGAAGCCAAGAAAATCGACGAAAACTGTTCGAATTTTTTTTTTGTTCTTGACTAATTTCCATACGATCTTTTCATTTTTGCAAGAAAAATTGTTAAAAAATGTTGATTAATTATCTAGAATTCAGTTAACAGTGTTTATTGGGATGCTGAAATTAGAGAAAACGCCGTAACGGGCAGTTACGGCTCTCTTCGAATTACGGACCTCAGAAATAGACCTGCCGTGATTTGACATAACGCCGTTCACGGCAAAAGAATATAATAACTAATAATAAGTGCAGTTACGGTGTTTCTCGAATCACAAACCTTTTTTCTCGGGGTTCGATGATTCCGGAGAACGCCGTAAGCACTTACGGACCTCTCCGATATCACGAAGGCTCGAAATCACCGTCCAATAATTTTGGTAAAGTCCGTAACTGCCCGTTACGGCGTTTTCTCGAATTTTGACGTCACGTATTTAGTCGTCTCTGATTTACGCCTGCAGTTAACGGTCAGTTACGGCTCTCTCTCAAATCACAACACGCCAATCTTTGCAGTTAACGGTGTTTTCCAAAAATTATGCAATAATTATTTTTAAAGAGATTAACAATTTAAAAAAATTATTCTAATAAACAGGTCTATCTTTTTTTCACGATTCCCATGATTTAAAAAACTGATTTTTCGATTTTTTGCAGTTAACGGTGTTTTTCCAAATCACGGCAGAATTGCAGGGTGCACAGTCTTCCCCTTTTTTTCTTATTTTCCCCTTTTTCCCCTTAAATCTCTTTGAATTTTTCACGAGAAACTTGAATTTGAATGTTTTTTGGCTTTTAAAACCGTTTATTTATTGAAATGCGAAGAGTAATTTAAATCTTGTGTCTATTGTGAAAAGAAACATCTCGTTTAGAAGAAATATTGCTACTGAAAAGTTTTTTATTTATCAAGATATAATTTATCTTTTGTTTATTACAGAATAAATAAACAGATTTCAAGGCACTTTTTGTAGACTGTACCAATTATTTTATATAGTGCCATGAACAGACTTTAATATTGTGATTAATTATAGAAGTTTTTAATTTCTTCTCCGCTAATGTAGAATGTTAAAGTATATATTTGTTGTAATATTCAACTCACAAATTATAAAAATTATTAGTTGAAAATGTCGATATTAATTAAATTTCACAATTAGAATGAGCGATGGCCATACAACGGATTTTTCGATTTTTAAAAAAGCCTGCACACCAGATTTAAAAGATTTCACAATAATTTCACAAAGATTTTAAAACTTTCAAAAAATTGAAAGGGTTTCATAGGTTTGAAAAAAGGTACAGTACATCAGATTTCAAAACATTGCAAAGATTTTAAACGATTTCAAAATTTTGCAAATCATTTTAGAAGATTTCAAAAGATTTCACAAAAATTTCCCAAAAAATTTCGAACATTTCATAAAGATTTCAAGGATTTTAAAGTTTTCAAAAAGGCGTGTACACAAGATTTCAAAGATTTTACAAAGATTTCGAACACTTCACAAAGATTTTAAAACTTTCAAAAGATTTCAAGGATTTTAAATATTTTAAACCAGATTTCTAAGATTTGAAAATATTTCAAAGATTCGAAACGATTACCAAATTGTTTAGAAGATTTCAAAAGACTTCACAAAGATTTTCAATATTTTTATGATTTCAAGTTAATACAAAAGATTTCAAAAGAATAAAAGAATTGCAAAGATTTCAAAAAGCGGATAGTACACTATGTTTTAATGATTTCAAAACATTTCGAAGATTTAAACGATTTCAAAGTTTTTTAGAAGATTTCAAAAGATTTCACAAAGATTGTAAATATTTTAACGATTTCAAACATATACGAAAGATTTCACAAATATTCAGAAGAATTCATAAGGATTTCAAAAGATATCAAGAATTTCAAATTTTCTACATCACCAGAACACCAGATTTCACAAATTCGAGGCTTGCATATAAATTTATTGTTTAAAAAATTTCATGCTGGTGTTTAACTACTATTTTTCTAAAAATTTTGCCACTATTCACACAATTCTTCACCTCTGAAATGTGTCAAAGCAACATTTTTGATATTATTAATTCCTTTGAATATAAATTTTATACTCCTATAATCTTCAATAAATTTTTTATCTATCTGTGCATTTTAGAATTTTTTTACGACGCTTATAGTGGATTTTCCCAATTGTCAAATGTGAAAAATGTCTTAAGTGGCCAATCATTGTACCCCAATCATTGTAATTTTCATTTTTTTTAACTAGGCAAGAGGTCAGGCAGAGAATGTTTTTGAAGAAAGTGCAAACTTTAGGGATATTAATTGTAGTAGTGGCGAAGGATGCAAGCTAACAAGGGTCGTTAATTTCTAATTGCAAAGCAATAAATCTAACCTAAAAAAAATTGGGTCAGATTTAATGAAAATATGAAGGGGTATAAAATCCATATTTATTAAGATTTTATTTGCGTCTTCCGTGGATAATCGTCCAACAAAATTGAGAATGTAAAGAGGAAAACTTTTTGATTGAATTCCCGCTCAATTTAAAAAGCACCGCCAAAATTGCAGCTTTCAGTAGAATTTAAAATTCAGTTTGACTGTTTCGCCTCTCCCAACAAGTTTTAACGAGTTTCACACACAGATTTACGGGGAAAAATGTTTGTGGAAGAAGCTCGAGTTTTTTTTAACGAAGGAATAACAAATTGCGAAGTTTATGGTATTCAAGGCATTTTACACCTGGATAAAAGAAATACGACATTCAATCTAACTGATCGAGAATGTTGTCATTAAATTCCTGAAATTACGAAATGGATTTTCACTTCTGAAAATTAAATAACTGAAAAAATTAATAACTATGCTAATTGAGATGATAATTAACCTTGAAGCTGTTTACTCAAAATTAGTTACTCACAATTGCGCAATACCATTTTATGACGTCAGCTGTAATCTTCGAGAATGTTCTAGAAACTTAGCACGGACACGAACTACTTGAGCTAGGGAATTATATCGATGTCGGTAATAAGAATCTGAGATAATAAATAGCCTTGAAGTTGTTCACGTAAAATTCGTTAATCACATTTGCGCAATACCATTTTATGACGTCATCTGTAATCTTCGAGAATATTCTAGAAACTTAGCATGGACACGAACTACTTGAGCTAGGGAATGGTATCGATGTCGGTAACAGGAATCTGAGATAATAAATAACCTTGGAGTTGTTTACGCAAAATTCTTTACTCACAATTGCGCAATACCATTTTATGACGTCATCTGTAATCTTCGAGAATATTCTAGAAACTTAGCACGGACACGAACTACTTGAGCTAGTGAATGGTATCGATGTCGGTAACAGGAATCTGAGATAATAAATAACCTCGAAGTTGTTTACGCAAAATTCGTTCCTCAAAATTGCGCAATACCATTTTATAACATCTTATGTAACCTTCGAGAATATTCTAGAAACTTAGCACGGACACGAACCACTTGAGCTAGGGAATGATATCGATGTGGGTAACGTGTCAGTAACAGGAATCTGAGATAATAAATAACCTTGGAGTTGTTTACGCAAAATTCGTTACTCACAATTGCGCAATATCATTTTATGATGTCATCTGTAATGTTCGAGAATGTTCTAGAAACTTAGCACGGACACGAACTACTTGAGCTAGGGAATGGT
>CAKNYM010052873.1:698479-713646 GCA_932195095.1 Andricus curvator
GGGGAGGGCTAATAGTGGTTGTTAGGAGAAATGAGTGGAGAGAAAATTATGGGAAATGTGGAGAATGAGTGGTAGGGTAGTAGGGGAAGTGAGTGGAGAGAAACTGATGGGAAATATGGGAAATGTGGAGAATGAGTGGAAGGGAAGTAGGGGAAGTGAGTGGAGAAAAATTGATGGGAAATATGGGTAAATTAGATATTTGGCAATAAAGGGAATATGGGAGAGTATGGGAAATTAAGGAGGGGAAGTAGGAGAAGTGAGTTTAATTGAGGGGAAATGATTAGAAATGATTGTAAGTAGTGGATGGGAAATGAGGGTTGTGAGAGGGAATTAGGGAAAGGGGAGTGTTAGTTCGAAAAGCGAGGAGAGGGTGAAGTTGTGGATGAAGAAATTTTGGAAAGGGTGATTGTGAAGTGTGGGAAGTAGGGGACTTTAGGGGGAGTAGGGGAGTGAAAGTATGGGAGGGGGAGGCTCGAACGACCTAATTAACGTTTTAAATTCATCTCGTTTGGTAAAAAATTCTATTATTTGGTTGAAAGTTGAATTACTTTAAATTCGTTTCATTTTTGGTTGAAAATTAACTTTTTTAACTGAAAATTTAACGATTCCATTTTTGATTGAAAATTTTCTTTTTCAGTAACATTTCAACTATTTGGTTGAATATTTATCTTTTTTAGTTGAAATTTCAAGTACTGGTTAAAAATTCGTGTATTTTGTTGAAAATTCGTCTTTTTCTGTTAAAAATTCATCTTTTTCAGTTGAAAATTGAAGTATTTAATTAAAAATGCATGTATTTTGTTGAAAATTCGTCTTTTTCTGTAGAAAATTGAGCTTCTTTGTTGAAAAATCAACTTTTTGGTTGAAAATGAAACTCCTTGGTTAAATGTTCGATTCTTTTCTGGAAAATTAATTTTTTTTAAGGATTAATAATTTAAGTTGGAAATTCATCTCATTGTTTGAATATCTAACTATTTTGCTAAAAATTCGTTTTTATTTTGGTCGAGAATTAATTTTTTCACTTAAAAATGTAACTATTCCATTTTAGGTTAAAAATTGATATTTAAAATTGAAAATTAATCTTTTCTAGTTGAAAATCCATATTTTTTTAGTAAAAAAATTTATATTTTTGGCTGATAATTCATCCCTTTCGGTTAAAAATCCAAAGATTGGTTGAAAATTAATCTGTCTTGGTTGAGGACTTAACTATTTATTTAAAATTCGTCTTTTTTGGTAGAAAATTAATTTTTTTGTTGGAAAATCACCCGTTTTGCAGAAATTTCGATTTTTTGGCTCGAAAATACATTTTTGTTGAAAACTAAAATTTCTGTTGAAAATTTAACTACTTGGCTAAAAGTTAAATTTCTTTTTCGGTAAATAAACAAGTTTTTGGGTAAATATATTTTTTTTTTGCTGAAAATTTAACTGTTCCAGTTGAGAATATTCATCATATGAGTTAAAAATTCATCTCTTTGGTTGAAAATGTAATTATTTTGTCGAAAATTTTTCCTTTTTTCGTAGAAAATTCATCGTTTTTTATTAAAAATTCAACTATTAGTTTAAAAGTTGAACTATTTTGTTAAGTCAGTTGAAAATTCATATTTGTGGTTGAAAATTCTACTTTTATGTAAGAAAAAACAAACCGTTTTGTTAAAAATTAAACTATTAATTAGAAAATTTAACTATTGTGTTGCATATTCCGTTTTCTAGTTAAAAATTAATTTTTTCATTTGAAATTTAACTATTTCATTTTTGGTTGAAAATTTATCCTTTACAAGTTAAAAATTCAACTATTTGGGAGAAGATTCATGTATTTTGTTGAAAATCCGTCTACTTGAGTAGAAAATTAATCTTTTTTGTTGAAAATTCATCATTTTGATTGAAGATTTAACTATTTTCTTAAAAATTTGTCTTTTTTAATTGAATTCAACTGTTTGAAAATTCTTTTGTTTTTGTTGAGAATTAATTTTTTTAAATGTAACTATTTCATTTTTGCTTGAAAACTTATTTTTTGTAGTTAAAAATTAAACTAGTTGGTTGAAAATTCATGTAATTTTGTTGAAAATTCATCTTTTGGTAGAAAATTAATATAAGAATGAATTCTTGGTTGAAAATTTATCTGTCGTGGCTGAAAATGACCTCTTTCGAAAATTTAACTTTTCGGTTTGAAAATTCAACTGTATTCTAAAAATTCGTATTTTTGCCTTGAAAATTCAACTATTTCGTTCAGAATTCTTGTATTCAGTTAAAAATTCATCTTTTAGTAGAATATTAATCTTCTGGGTAAAAAATTCAACCATTTCGTTAGAAGTTTAATTATTTTGTTTAAAATTCGTCCTTTCGGATTGAAAATTTATCCATTTGTGACGTTAGGGTATACCCCCACCCATGTAAAGTGTCACGTAATATGCGATAGCTCCCTATATTACCAGTCTACTAGTCTATCAAAATAATGGACCTATTCACAAATACATTCATGTTTATTCACATTCGTATTCTATAAAAATAAATAGGTTTCTGATTCATTCCGCAAGCCACTTCCGTTTATGCTAACATTATGCTTCAACTGACATGTATAATCCATTACAGACTAGTTTGTTTTTACACTATATCTTGCCTCAAACAATCTTCAAAGTAGGAAATCTGATCAAAGACCTCCTCCTAATTTTCTTGTCAATGGTACTTTCATCATTATTGCCACAAACTTCGTCATCTTCTCTCCAGAACTTGGAAAGGGTTCATCAACTAGTCAAGATAGAAGCCTTATCGAGGATCACTAATATCAAGTAATAAAAACATTTAGTTTACAATGCGTAATTCTAAAATCGTTTTTTTAAATATTTTTCTATTTTAACCCGAGTCAAAGTATGACGACTTGATTTGAACTTGGTTCAACTTGAATTCAAATTCTAGATGGTTATGTCCCGCTCGCGGATAAGAGCGAGGACTTAGAAGTCGTAGATGAAAGTCTTAAGTTTATGGTTGAATTTCTCGTGGGGGGAGGGGGGTTACTCGCCAAGTCGATTCGAACTTGTCTTAAGACAAGAAGTCTAATTGTAAGTCTTACTGTAAGTCATTTCCAGGAAACAGGTAGATAGATGGGGACCAAACAGTTGACATCTGCTAAGGATTACAATGTTTTTGTAATAAATGATGTAAATCAGAGTAATCCGGCGTAATCTAAGTAAATCAGAGTAATCCGCAGTAATCCCAAGTAATCTAAGTAAATTAGAGTAATCCGAGCAATCCGAAGTAATCCGCAATAATCCCAAGTAATCTAAGTAAATCAGAGTAATCCGGGTAATCCGGCGTTGTCCGCGGAGAAATCCGAAGTGATCTAAGTAAATCGGGGTAATCCGGGGTAATCTAAGTAAATCAGAGTAATCCGGGGTAATCCGGTGTTATCCGAAGTAATCTAAGTAAATCCGAGTAATCCGGGGCAATCCGAAGTAATCTAAGTAAATCAGAGTAATCCGAGTAATCCGGCGTAAATCGCAGTAATCCGGTGTAATACGGAGTAATCCAGGGTAATCCGAGTAATCTAAGGTACTCCAGGTTCATCCGGGGTAATCCGAGGTAATCCACCTCCGCTGGACCGCGATTTTAGGAGTTGTTTCCCACTCGTTCCTTCTTTTTGAGTTTTTTTTTGCACTGCGATCCCTACAGATTGAGGTTTGAAGCAAAAATGCTCTTTTCCCAGGAAATAAAATTATTGGAATCTTATTCCCAGATCTAAATTCCAGAAATTTGGTGGAAACGTGAAGGTTTCTGAGTTTTTTTTATTCACTTTCGTTGATTCGATTCGAGGGATGTCAGGACCGCCGTCGAATCACGCGTGGGTGGAGTATTAGGTGACTTCCGTGCCAAAGGATATTCCACTACGCGAGAGGAATTTATCACCGCTTTCCATAAAATCGTGGGTTTTCGAGGTTGAAATCTGTGACTTGAACATATTGATCGTGGTTTCTGCCCTCGACGTATCGGGTTCAAACCGTTCGTAAACAACTTTGTTGTGTGCTCTGAGAACATTGTTAACCCTTGTGTGCACACTAGAGAATACGAGTAAAATATTATTTTTCAAATATCACCCCCATAAGTCGGTTTTATAGGGTCCCATAAAAACCCCATAAGTGAAAAAATGGGTTACGCGAGTTTTTGGCACTAATTATGATTTTTTTTGCGGTTTTCTTAAAGCATATGGTTTTTAATACATGAAATACTACTTTAAACTGATAATTAGATATTTAAATAAGTTGTTTAAACAATTTATTATTGTTTTTAGCAATTTTCTCTTAGAATAGAGATAGAAAGTCGCAGTTTTTTCAAAAAATTTCCACTTTTTGTCCAATGTTCAATCAGAGAGAGGTAATAGTTAATTAACGTTAACAAACATATTTTTTAAACAATTTATTATTATTGTTAACAATATTATCATTGACTAATGCTAGAAATTGCGTTTTTTTCTGAAATCTTCAACTTTTTGTTCACTTTTCACTTAGAGTGAGTTAATATTTAATTTAATATAGCAAAAATAATTGTTTAAACAAATTATTATTGTCTATAGCTATATTTTTCTATATTAATACTAGATAGTTGCGGTTTTCTTCTGAATTTTATAAATGTTGTCAATGTTTTAATTAGAGTGAAGTAATAATTAATTCAAGTTAACAAAAATAATTTTTTAAACAATTTATTATTGTTGTTAATAATATTCTCTTTGCTTAATGGTAGAAAGTTGAAGTTTGTTCTGAAATTTTTAACTATTTGTCTATTTTTCACTTGGAGTGACTTGATAATTATTTAAGTTAAGCAGGTATAATTGTTCAAACAAATTATTATTGTTAATAACTATCTTCATCAACATTAATGCCAGATAGTTGCGATTTTTTCTGAAATTTTTTACTTTTTGTACACTTTTCACTTAGTGAGGTAATAATTAATGCAAATTAATAAAAATAGTTCTTTAAACAATTCATTATTATTTATAACTATTTTCTCTTAGATAAGAGCTAGAAAGTTGCGGTTTCTTACTCTGTTTCTTCTGAAATGTTTAACTTTGCCTTTTTAGTTATGAACAAATGATAAATAAACATTAGAGAGAAACATACATATTTTAAATATTTAATATTTTACAGTCATTTAAATGCCTAGTCCTCCCACCTACTTCTGATTATTCCATTCTTTGTTTTTGTCTCTTGTGTAAGATAGCTTTGTTGTTTAAATTAATTTTTTTAAACATTGGGAAAAGATCAAAAATAATTCACTGAAAAAAGTAAAATACTGATTAAAAAATGATTCTTATTGTGGTTCACTAATTATTTGTTCATAACTAAAAAGTCAAAGCAAAACTGAAGATTTCGGAGAAAAAGCAACTTTCTAGCATTATTCTAAGAGAATATAGTTATTAACAATAATTAATTTATTGTTTAAATAAGCATGTTTGTTAACTTTCATCAATTATTACCTGAGTAAGTGAAAAGTGGACAAGAAGTTTAAAAGTTCAGAAAAAACCACAACTTGTTAGCACTTATCTAAGAGAAGATATTTATAAACAATTATAAATTGTTTAAACAACTTTGTTTGTTAACTTGCATTATTTATTACTTCCCTAAGTAAAAAGTGGGTAGGAACTTGAACATTTCAGAAGAAACTGCAACTATATTGCATTAATAAAGAAGAAGATAGTTTTAAACAATAATAATTTGTTTAAATAATTATTTTTGCTCAATTGAATTAATTATTAAATCACCCTATGTGAAAAGTAGACAAATAGTTGTAAGTTTCAGAAAAAACCGCAACTTTCTTGCATTATTCAAATTGAATATTATTTATTAATAATAATAAATTGTTCAAACAAATAATTTTGTTAACTTTAATTAATTATTCAACTTACTCCAAGTTAAAAGTGAACAAAAAGTTGAAAGTTTCAGAAAAAACTGCAATTTTCTAGCATTATTCTAAGAGAATATTATCAATAATAATAATAAATTGTTTCAACAATTATATTTGTTAACATTAATTAACTATCACCTCTCTCTACATGAAAATTGGACAAAAAGTGGAAAATTTTTTAAAAAACCTCGGCTTTCTATCTCCATTTTTAAGCAAAAATTGCCAAAAACAATGATAAATTGTTTAAACAATTTATTTAAACATCTAATTGTTAGTGTAAGGTAGTATTTCATGTATTAAAAACAATTTGCATTCAAAAAAACGCAAAAAAATCATAATTAGCCCCAAAAACCCGCAACACCCATTTTTTCACTTATGGGTTTTTTTTTGGGACCTTATAAAACAGATTTATATGGGTGATATTCGAAAAGTAGTATTTTAGTCGCATTCTATGGCTAATTGTGAAGAGAAATGCTGAGTTTCAACTAGATTCAGCTAATATTGAGGATTCTGAATAAAATTGACAAAAACGTCTTTTTCTTATGGAAAATACGTGTTAAACTTCATGGGGTTTGCGCCACCTCCAAATATCTTTTTTTTCACCAAAAAGCATGGATTTATTTTTGTGTGGATTCGAAAAAATTTCCGGCCGCTCGGGGCCTTCAAATCGTTGTTATTTAGCTCAATTCTAAGCAAATATTTGAAATTTACTTAGAATTTTTGTTTACAAAAATTATCGACTTCAAAGTAAGGATACCTGGGTACCCACCATAAAAAATTCAACTTTGAGTGGATTATTCATTTCTTATGAAGTAGTTTCGTTCATGCATGTGAAATTTGTTGAGTAATAATATAATTAATAATAACCTAATTAATTATTATTTAATAATTATTCGTTACATTCTGTGTGCGGCAATCCAATGTGCATTGCTGTACGTCGGGTTGCAGCGTAACCGGAACAGGTTTTGGTGTTTTGTTCGTTTCAAAGTGTTTTGGGAATTTGATACTCACTTTTGATATTTATTTTTTGAAATAAACGACAAATGAACGATTTCAATTACATAATTATTTAAGGCCATGTGACGAGTGGGTCACGTGACCGGATTCCTACCATACCGACACTTTTTTTATTTGTAAACTTATTTTCGAATAGCCACATCGAGTTAAAAATTTGCGATAATAAATAAGAAGCACTAAGAAAGGTGGGCCTTATTCTAAATTATAATAATCATGAAAAAAGCAAAAAAAAAATTATTTAAAAAAAAGGTTTTTTCATAATTATAAAAATTGAGGACCAGACCCACCTTTCTTAGTGCTTTTTATTTATTATCCCAAATTTTCAACTCGATGTGGCTATTCGTGTGAAAATAAGTTTACAAATAAAAAAAGTGTCGTTAATGTAGGAATCCGGTCACGTGACCCATTCGTCACATGGCCTTAAAGAGTTAAAAAATAACAAAAATTGCCTGAAACTACTTTCAGCAGACTTCATACTCTTTTCCCTATTCCCCTAGTTTGCCCTTTTTCCCTGTTTTCAAGAAACTTCCTCTTTTCCCCCCTTTCCTTGTTTTTTTCGCTTAAATGCGAACTGAAATAATTAGAAACTAATAAAAAAATCTAAATATTTTAGATTAGAAATACGTTTATTACTGAAACTCTAACTTTTCATTTTTTGAGCAAAGATTGATCTTTTTTAGTAAAAAATGCAACCATTTGAGTCAATAAGTAAGGAAAGTTCTAACGCAAGATCCCTGTTACCGACATGTTACCGACATCGAGACCATTCAACAAATCAATTGGTTCATGTGTGTGCTGAGTTTCTAGAATATTCTCGAAGGTTACTGATGATGTCCTGAATGATATTGCGTAAGTGTGAGTAACGAATTTTGCGTAAAAAACTTGAAGATAATAAATAACCTTGATGTTGTTTACATAAAAATTCGTTACGCACAATTGTTCAATATCGTTTTATGATATCATCGGTAACCTTCAAGAATATTCTAGAAACTTAGCATGGACATGAACCACTTGAGCTGTGAAATGGTCACGATGTCGGTAACATGTATTTTGTGATAGTAAATTAAAGTCCCAGCTTGAAAATTAGTTTTTTTTTCTTGTTTTAAAATTCATCTATTCTGGTAGAAATTTCATCTTTTTAGGTTAAAATATCAACTACTACATTTTTTGTTGAGATTTCATACTTTTGTTGAAAATTTAACTATTTAATTCAAAAGTCAACTGTCTTCTAAAAAATTTGTATTTTTGGCTGGAAAATTTAACTATTTGGTTGAAAATGAAACTTATATTGGTTGAAGTTCAATCTTTTTTGTTTAAAAATTGTACTATTTGGTATACTCATCTTATTGGTTGAAAGTAACTACTCAAATTTTTAATTCATAAGTCTACTGTTATATTTTTTGTTCAGAATTCATCTCTTTTTGTTCAGAATTTAATTATTTTGCTGGAAATTCAACTATTTTGTTTGAAATTCAACTATTTTCATTGAAAATTCAACTGCTTGGTTGAAAGTTGATCTACCTTGTCAATTTTTTTTTTTTTTTTTTTTTGGTTGAAGATTCATCTCTATAGTTAAAAATTAACTTTTTTGTTGAAAATTCAACTGTTGTTTAACACGTTCGCCTTTTTTGGCTTGAAAATTTCGCAATTTGGTTGAAATTTTTTTACTTTCGTGGCTGATTATTTTATTGAAAATTTAACAATTTTGTTCAAAAGTCATCTTTTTAGGTTAATAATTAAATTATTTGATTAAAAAATCTTTTTTTTTTAAATTAATATTTTCGGGTTGAAAAATTAATCTTTTTTTTTTTAATTCTTCTTTTTGAGTTAAAACTTTATCCCTTTTGGGTTGGCAATTCATCTCTCTTCCTAGACATTTCGTATTTGTATTTTGAAAATGCAACTATTTGGTTAAAAATTAATCTCTTTTGGTTAAAAGTTAACTTCTATCTTGAAAATGCAACTATGTGGTAGAAAATGAACTTTTAAGTTGAAAATTCACATTTTCGGGTTAAAAATTCCACTGTTTTGTAGAAAATTCGTCTTTTTGGGTTGAAAATTAAACAATTGGCTCAAAATTAACGTCTTTATTAAAGAATGTTATTTTCTGGTTGAAACATTCACTTTTTTGCAGAAAACTCGTTTTTTGGCCTGGAAATTGATCAACTTGGTTGAATTTTTTTTCTTTCATGTCTGAAAATTCATCTGTTTGATTAAAAATTATTCTTATGTGGTCGATGATTTAACTATTTTGTTGAAAATTCAACTGTTTGGTTGAACCTAACTTTTTCGTTGAAAATCCAGATTTTCTGTTTAAAAATTCAACTGTTTTGTAGAAAATTCAACGATTTGGTGGATTTTTTTTCTTTCTTGAGTGAAAAATCTTTCTGGGTTGAAAATGCATTTGTTTGGTAAAAAATTACCTTTTTTGAAAATCAATCTTTTCGGGCTTAAAAGTAAAAAGTTTTCGAAAAAAACTCGACTTTTCAGGTTAAAAACTCAATCCTTAGTTGAAAGTTAGTCTTTTTGGGGATAAAGTTCCGAATAGTGGTTACCTCCGATTTTGTTGAAAGCACGTATACTTACGTATTTTGATGCGCTAATTACGAAAATCACAGTGAAAATTGGCGAAAAGTACGTTTTCATGGTCAAAACCATAAGAAACCCCATAAAAATCATGATTTTTTCGTTTATCTTAGTAAATACAAAGAATTTTGAAAAATGTTTCAAACAAAAGTTGTAGCTAGTATAAAAATACATCTTTTTTGTATTATACACTTTTTGCCTAAAACCATTATTTTTCGAGAAAAAGAGGATTGCGTTGGAAAAACAAGAAAACAGTTACAGATATGCATTCGGTCACGCTCGTCCCTTCTTTCCCTTTCTTTCTCGTCCCTTTTTCGTATCTAGTCAGTAAATGCGGCCCCCCCCCCACCACTTAAACCTGGAAAAGGGGACGACCGTGGCTGAACAAATTTCCGTAAACAGTCAGTAAATGTGTAGCCCCCCCCCCCCCACTTGAACCTGGAAAAGGAGACGAGCGTAACTGAACGCATTTTCGTAACTAGTCAGTATTACCCCCACCCACACACACACACACTTAAACCTGGAAAAGGGAACGAGCGTAACTGAACGCATTTTCGTAACCAGCCAGTATATTTGCAACCCCCCCCCCCCCCCTCCCCCACCTAAACCTGGAAAAGGGGACGAGCGTATCTGAACGCATTTTCGTAAATGCATGATTTTATGCGTTTTTCATAGTTTTCGCTCAAAGGTCAGAAACCAAAGATCAAAGGTGAAGTGTCCTGTTAAAATTCTGGAATCAGAAATCGAAGGTGAGGGGTCATGGCTCAGGGATAAAAGATGATGGTTCATAGTTCAAGGTTGAAGGTCACAGGCGAGAAACTCTTTATCTTGAGTCATAGTTCAGGGTTAAAAGTTCGAAGGTCAAGGGTCCGCTGCAGTGCTTTATAGGCGTGGGTCAAGAATCAAAGCTCGCAGGTCAAATGTGAAAGGTCAGAGGGTAAACCTCGAAGGTCAGGGGTCAGGTCACTATTCTATCAGACAGGCGTAGCCTACGAAAGCCCACTATCAAGAAATAGCAACTAAACACAAATTAGCAATCCTAAAAGCAAATAGCAATTTCGGAATGAAATGTAAATGATATTTTGATATTTTTGACATGATGTTGTCAAATTTGTTGCCATTTAAGCAGTACCTCGTCGCTGATAGGTCGAAGTGGTCTTGATTACAAGCGAGGATGACATCACGCTGGAGTGATTAACGACGTGACAAAATGCAAATGCTCATTTCGGTGGCCTGATTGCCGTGTTTGTCCCCCAGCATGGTGCATCGATCTGTCTGTCAATAAAGCCGCTGACAGCATGCCGTATTCGCTATTCGCACTTCCGGCTTTCCCAGAGGCTGAGCTTAGCACCTATCAGCTTAGCAGCCCCGTCGCGCCACCCTATAACAGGAAACTCGACATGCAAATCGAGATATCAACCCCCCCCCCAGCCACCCACTCACCCACATCCCTAACTCCTCTTCTGTGATTCTGTTCAATAGGCTCTACCCCACAACTCCTTGCGCTGATTTCAAAGCCAGATAGTCTATCTCCTTCACGACCAAGCGACTATCATCTATTCGGTTGCAACTATTCTGTGATTAGAGATGCTCCTTTGCATCTTCGAAGCCTTTCATTAATCTTCAATAAACTTAATAAGGAGAGACGTCTAATGTGGCGTATTTGTCATCAAATGTACAATTCAAAATATAATCTGAAGTAGCAAGTGTGTTCTGTGAATTGAAAATCATTTTGGAACAATTAGAGATGAGAGTTTTTTTTTTAAATAAAGTAATTTAGTGATTAAATTTTTCTCATAAAAATTGAGCAATTACTTTATATTGTTTTTCTAATGGATTTCTTTTCCCTATTAAAACAAAAGTTTACTCTAAAAATAAATTTACTGCTTTAAAAAAAAAAATTGATAGCGTTTTAATTTTTAATACAAAATACAAATTTCGAATAACTCTTTATTTGTTGAATGTTTTTGAACACCTAAATTCGAACGTAACTTGGATTCTAAGATCTGGGAACAAAAAAGTAAGTCTTATGGGTTCGTTTTTAAAGTTATATAAATATCTTTTTTCTATGATTATTCAAAAAAATTAAAAAGTTTATTTAAGATTTTAAATATGTCGAAAAAAATGTTACAGAAATTTTTCTTATTTTACAGGATTTTGCAAAATATTAGGAAAAATTCGAGTCAGTTTGAAAGATATTTAGGACTTTTAGAAGTTTAGAATAAATTAAAAAATATTTTATAAAGTTTCGAAAATCTTTTCAAGCTTTAAATTATTGTGTAATCTCTTTAAAAATTCTGAACTTCCCAAATATCTTTTCAAGTCTTAATATTTTCGAGTTTTTTTGCCAGTTTTAGAAATCTTTTTTTTTCAAAAATTAATTTTTTTCAAATAAAAAATAATTTCAAATGTTCCCAAGAATCTTAAGAACATTTTTTATTCTCTTAAAACCTTTCAAAATTCGTAAAAAAAACTTCATTTTTCAAAATCTTCCGAATATACATTTTTTTTAAAGTTTTTCGAAATATTTATAAGTTTTAAATTACTTTTGAATGTTTTCAAAAGTTTTAAACCTTTTAAATATCTTTTAAAATTATTCGAATTTTTTCGTAAATTTAAAAAAAATTATGAATAAACTTCTAAGTCATCTAAATATATTTTAGAATAATTCGAATTTTTCCTAATTTTTTCTTTAATTCTGCAAAATTTTAAAAAATGCCTTAAAATCTTACAGATTTTTTTGACAGTTTTAGAAATCTTTTAAAATGTTTTGAAATGACAAATGAAATGAAAGCGCATTTCAAATTTTCCCAGGATTCTCAAGACATTTTTTCTATTTTCTTGCAACCTTTCGAAATTCTGAAAAAGCTTCTAATTTTGTTCTTCAAAATCTTTAAAAATGTACGTTTTGTCTTACATGTTTTGACATCTTTTTCAATTTTCTCCTAAAATTCAGTTTTCAAAATAAAAAAGCATTTTAAATTTCCCTAGGAATCTTAAGAACATTTTTTTATATTCTCTTGGCACCTTCCAAACTTTGAAAAAAGTTCCTTTTTCAAAATCTTCCAAATCTACATTTTTTTAAAAGCTTTTGAAATATTTACAAGTTTTAAATTATATTTGTATATTTTTTTTTAAACTTCTAAACCTTCTAAATATCTTTAAAAAAGATTTGAATTGTTCCTCAAATTAAAATAAAAAATCTACATTTTATTTTAAATTTTTGGAAATCTTTTAAAATTTAATCCTAAAATTCATTTAAAAAAATAAAAAATCATTTACAATTTTCCTAGGAATCAACATTTTTTCATTGCCTTGAAACCTTTCAAAATTTGTAAAAAACTTCTTTTTTTAAATCTTCCAAATCTACATGTTTTAAGAAGTTTTTTGAAGTTTTTACAATTGCTAAATTATTTTTGAATGTTCTGAAAACTTCTAAACCTTCTAAATATTTTTTAAAGTAATTAGAATTTTTCCTCAAATTGAAAAAAATTCTTAATTTTTTTTTTAATTTTGCAAAATTAAAAAATCTTTTTAAATGTTTTGAAATCTTTTCAAATTTCATTTCAAAATTAATTTGTCAAAATAAAAACGTGCTTAAAATTTTCCGAGTAATCTTAAGAAAATTTTTTTATTTTCTTGAAATCATTCGAAATTCATAAAAAGCTTCGAATTTTTTTTTCATAAAATCTTTAAAAATCTACGTTTTCTTTTACATTTTTGACATATTTTCAATTTTCTCTTAAATCTTATCTGCATTTTTTTAAAAAGGTTTTTGAAATCTTTACAAGTTTTAAATTATTTTATAATGTTTTCAAAACTTCTAAGCCTTCTAAATATGTACCTTTAAAATATAGTCGACTTTTTCCCAACATTTATTTAAATTCTGTATAAACTTCTAAACGGTCTAAATATCTTCTAAAATGATTGAAGTTTTTCCTAAAATAAAAAAAAAATTGCCTTAAAATCTTCCAGATTCTTCTGTTGGCAACTTTGGAAATCTTTTGAAATACTTAAATTGTTTAAATCAATAAAATTTTTGCCATAAATCTTACTGTTGGTACCAACAATTTTTTTTATAGGTACCGTAATTAATTTTTCTCATCTCTTTGCAGTAAAAAGTTAAGAATATAATTGTTTCCCCCGTTATTTCCCATTATTAAAAATATAATTTACAATTAAAATTTTTTCTTTTATGAGCATTATTTTTGAATGTTTAGAAAAAAATTTGATTATGAAATAAAATTACGTATTCGGAAATTTTTATTTAAAAAATGGATGGTACAGAAAATGCATATTTTTTATTAATATTGAATGAAAAGGATTTTCCGATTTAAAAGCATCGATTGTGGTTATGTTAAGTTTTAATCTTTGCACTCCAGATCCTTTAAATGAACCAAAAATTAATAAACCAATTTTTTTATGTTTCAGGTGAGTCAAAAATCTTTAATACCGAGACTGATCATTAGAAAACTGGTAAGTCGTTCAGCTAAATAGGAAAAATTTAATATTTCTTCGTTTCAGTTATTGTTGAACCATCAAAATTGAAATAGCTCAAAATTAAAATTCTGATCGTAAAAGGTCCTCCAAATTAAAGACTCTTTTATTTCTTATTTTAATTATCAAATTTTCACTAAGCAGAACTACTTTCAGTTTTAATTTGTGGAGACACCTTTCATTGAAAGTTTTTTACGATGGCGAATTTTAACGATGAGAGGGAGGTTAGATCTTTATGCCTTACTTAGATAGCAATGACGTTATATTCCGTTGTCTCTTTAATGAGGGGATAGACATGATCGTAAAACTGGATGAGCGTCATGCAAAGTCGATTCTAAGATGCAATTAAACTTGCACGAGTCCCTGTCCTCATCTTAAGGAGGATTAGGATTATTAAGATTAAAGTTATGATTCTCTCAAAACTGCACTTAGTCATTTATTCAGTTTACTCATCTAGCTGATTCAACCAACATTTTCAAGAAACTATTCAATTTAAGATCGAATCCATTTCAAATCAGGCATTCTCTGTAACTGAACCCGTGAAATTTTCACTGCTTGAATCAGTAGTACTTTGAATGATCACTGGTGAACCAGTGATTGTCTGGATTTGACTGGGTGAACCAGTAAGTGATACCAGTGGCGCCAAATGATAGATTCAACCACTGATATAGCGCTACATTTGAATGATCACTGGTGAACCAGTGATTGTCTGGCTTTGACTGGGTGAACCAGTAAGTGATATCAGTTGCGCCAAATGATAGATTCAACCAGTGATATAGCGCTCCATTTGAATGATCACTGGTGAACCAGTGATTGTCTGGCTTTGATTGGGTGAACCAGTAAGTGATATCAGTGGCGCCAAATGATAGATTTAACCAGTGATATAGCGCTCCACGCGGTCAAGTCATGAACGTGCAGTCGGCTGTACGCGCGTGTCGCCGGTGGGGAGGCCCCTGGCCACTTAGGTTTGACTTTTAGCGACGCGTGCAACTGACTACTGCTACTGAGTAACCAGTGAACCTCACTGATTAAACGAGTGACGGAATTCCACTGGATGAACCAGTGGCGGAATTCGACTGGGTGAACCAGTGAAATCTCACTGATTGTCAATGACACACTTCTGGCTGTTTCAACCAGAGGCTCCAGAACGTGGGATTTTTCGGCCCCCACCACGTTCC
>CAKNYM010052873.1:732265-756000 GCA_932195095.1 Andricus curvator
AACTTAATAATTGAATATTCAACTGAAAAAAAAAAATTTCTAACCAATAATGGAATGGTTAAATTTTCAGTTAAAATTTAATTTTCAGTTAAAATTTAATTTTCAGCAAATGAAACGAATTTTCAATAAAATAGTTAAATCTTCAACCAATAAAGTAAATTTTTAATAATGTAGTTATATTTTGAACCAAATAGTTGAATTTTCAACTAGAAAGGATGAATTTTCCACGAAAAATGGAATGGTTGCATTACACTTCAACTAAAATGATGAATTTTTAACTGGAATAGCTAAATTTTCAGTAAAAAATAAATTTTCAACCAAAAAAACAACGAATTTTAAACCAAAGAAATGAGATTTCAACTACAGTGAATCAGATGGAATGGTTAAATTTTTGATTAACAAAATTAATTTTTTTCCAAATTATTTTCATCCAAAACATGTATTTTTCAGAAAATAGTTAAATATTCAACCAAAAAATTAATTTTTAACAAAGTAGTTCAATTTTCAAACATATAGTTGAATTTTCAACTAAAAAATATCAATTTACGATCCAAAATGGAATATTCAAATTTTTTAGTTAAACAATTCAATTTTCAACATAAAAGAACGAATTTTCAAGAAAATAGTTCAATTTTTAACCGAAAAAATATAGTTGCATTTTTAACCCAATTAGAAGTATTTTTGAACCGATCTTTTGAATCTACCTACGAAATAGAATAATTTTTTATCAAATAGTTTAATCTTTTACCAAAAACATTAATTTTCAACGAAGAAGATTATTTTTGTACCGAAAAAAAAAAATAAATTCAACAAAATATTTCAATCTTCAACCAATAAAATAAATTGTTATCAAATTAGTTCAATTTTCAACCAAATAGTTGAATTATCAACAAAAAAAGATAAATTTACAATCAAAAATTAAATATTAAAATTTCAAGTTAAAAAATGTAATATTGAATAAAAAAAAGTCGACAAAATAGTTTAATTTTCAACTAAAAAGATTAATTTGCAAGCAAGAAAATCAATTTTTTTTACCGAAGAGAAGAATTTTTAATCAAATACATGAATTTTCAACAAAAAGTTCTGTTTTCAACTAAATCTATTAATTTTCCAACAAGAATGTTAATTTTGAAGAAAAAAATTTCAGCAAAATACATTAATTTTTAACTAAGAAAGACACATTTTCACGAACACTGAAATAGTTAAATTTTATGTTTAAAAAATCAACTAATAATCGAAAAAATAGAATTTGAAGAAAATAGTTGAATAAAAAAAAATAAGAATCTTTAATCAGAAGAATGATTTTCAAACAAGTAGTTGAATTTTCAACTAAAAAAGGAAAATTTTCAACTAAAAGTGGAATAGGTCAATTTTCACTTTAAACAATTATTTTCAGCCAAACAAAAAAAAACGAATTTTCAACAATAGTATTAAATTTTCAACCAAAGAATCAATTTTCTATTAAAATATAATTGAATTTTCAACACAAAAAGAAGAATTGTCAACAACACAGTTGAATTTATTGTCAACTAAAGAATTGTATTTCAACGAAGCTGTTGAATTTCCTAAAAAATAGATTAATTTTTCATAAAATAGTTACATTTTTAACCAAAAATATGAATTTTCAACGAAAAAGCTCATTTTTGCACCGAAAAAGACAAATTTTCAACAACATAGATGAATTTTCAACTAAAAATATCATTTTTTAACAAAAAATGAAATAGTTATTTTTTCAGTGAAAAAAATTAATTTTCAACAAAAAATATTTGAAGTAACTTTTTCTGAAAAAAGATCTGCTCCTTTCGCTCCGCTGGGAATCGAACCACGGATCTCCTGATTTCCGGTCAGGCGCTTTCCCATAAAGCTACTAGAGAGATCGAGAGAAGAAAATTTTTTCAGAAATACACGCATTATTTTGCTAGATGATACAAATCAAAATTTTCAAGGAATCTGTATTATCATTAGAGAATAACAGAAAATATTTAATGTCTTTTCTGACTATATGGACCTATGGAAGAAAAATTATTTTAATAATAAGAAGATTTTAAATAAGAAGATCTTCTCCTGTCGCTCCGCAGGGAATCTCTCTAGTAGCCTAATATGAGTTCTGTGGTTCGATTCCCAGCGGAGCGAAAGGAGAAGATCTTTTTTCAGAAAAAGTTATTTAAAATAATTTTTCTTTCATGGCTCCATCTATTCTGAAAAGACGTTCAATATTTTCTGTTATTTTCTAATTATAATACAGGTTTCTTGAAATTTTTGATTTGTACCATCTAACAAAATAATGCGTGTATTTCTGAAAAAAGTTTCTTCTCTCGATCTCTCTAGTAGCTTAATGGGAAAGCACCTGACCGGAAATCAGTAGTTCTGTGGTTCGATTCCCAGCGGAGCGAAAGGAGAAAATATTTTTTCAGAAAAAGTTATTCAAAATAATTTTTCTTTCAAAGCTCCATCTAGTCTGAAAAGACGTTAAATATTTTCTGTTATTCCCTAATGATAATACAGATTCCTTGAAAATATTTGAAAACTATTTTGATTACCTATGTATATTACTCCGAAGTACGTGGATTACTCTGTATTACAAATTAGGTACTTGGATTACTCAAATGACTTAGAATGACCATGATTACAGGTGGATTATTCCAGATTAAAACCGGAATACTATATATTAGAAATGGATTACAGCGGATTAAAAGACAGGGTGGCGACTTGACCGGGAAACCGGGAAAGACCGGAAAATGACCTGGAATTTTATTGACCGGGAAAAAACCGGGAAATGACCCGTAATTTAATTTTAAAACCGGGAATTAACTTCTGATTATAGAAAAAATTCAAGAAATATAATTTCACTTGGAACAGGGAATTTTTTACATGGAATGGGAATTTTTTTTAAGAATTATAATTCGGAATGAGAAAAAAGGAATTTTTAAAAATCCCTCTTCCAAGTCAGAATTCGTCACAATTTGAAAGTTCCCTCTTCTAAATTTTAGGTAATAAAAGTACTTCAAGCAGTTTTCAGAGTAGAAGTAGTATTTCAAAGAAGAAATATTTCTGAATTATAATTGAAATTTTTTTACATTGTTCGTTGCGAATTCATCGTTTTTTAGTTAGAAATTCAACTACTGGGTTAAAAGCTAAACTTTTGTTGAAAATTAATTTATCTTTTTTTGATGAAAATTCAACTATTTGGTTGAAAATTGATATTTTTCATTTAATAATTAAACTATTTGTTTGAAAATGTATGTACTTTGTGGAAAATTCATCTATTTTTGTAGACAATTAAACTTTATGGTTGACAGTTAAAGATTCATCATTTCAGTTGAAGATTCATCATTTTATTTGAAAATTCACCAGTTTGGTTGAAAATTAATTTCTTTAAACGAAAATTTAACAGTTCCATTCTGAGTTGAAAATTAAAATTTTCAAGTTCGGAATTCCACAATTTGGATAAAAATTTGTCTTTTTAATTGAAAATTTAACTATTCCGATGAAAATTCATGTATTTTCTTAAAAAATCGATTTTTTTTGTTGGTAAAAAATTATCTTATTTTTCTTTGAAAGTTAATCTTCATGTTTAAAAATTCTTCTTTTCGGTTAAAAATTCAAGTATTCAAGTCAAATATTTATTATTTCAGTTAAAAATTCATTTTTTAGGTTTGAAATAAAATTATTTGGTTGAAAGTTAAGCTCTTTTGTTAAAAATTAATTTTTTTTTTAGTTGAAAATCTATCGTTTTAATTAAAAATTAATTTCTTTGGTTGAAAAATGAGCTGTTTGATTGAAAATTTGTTTTTTCTTTGGATGTTTAATGGTTGAAATTTTTTTTTTTTTTCAACTAAAAATGTAACTATTAATTCAGTTGAATATTTCATAATTTTAGTTCAAAATTCATGTCTTTGGTTGAACATTCATTTTTGACTAAAAATTTGATTATTCAATTTTTGGTTGAAAAATTATCTTTGTTAGTTGAAAATTCGTCTTTTTTGGTAGAAATTAATCTTCTTGGTTGGAAATTAATCTTTTTGGTCAAAAATTCAATTATTCTAGTTAATGATTCATCATTTCAGTTAAAAATTCATCTTTCTGGTTTGAAATTCAACTATTGCAGTTAAATATTTACAATTTTATTTGAAAATTCATCACTTTGTTGAAAATATAACTATTATTTTGAAAGTTAGTTTTTGTTGTTGTTAAAAGTTAGTTTTTTTTGTTGAAACTAAATTTTTTAATTGAAAATTTAACTTATTCCAATTGAAAATTCCATAGCTGTTGTTGAAAATTCATCATTCTTCTTTTTTTAGTAAAAATTAATTTTTTGGTTTGAAAATTGAACTATTTCAGTTAAAGATTCATTGTTTTAGTTGAAAACTCTTATGTTTGGTTTACAAATAATTTTTTAAACTAAAAATGTTACTATTCCATTTTCGATTGAAAATTATTATTTTTTCAGTTCAAAATTTAACCAGTTGATTGAAAACTTGTCTTCTTTCATTAAAATTTCAAACCTTTCTTTAAAAGTTAATGTATTTGGTTGAAAAATTGTATTTTTGGGTAGAAAATTGATCTTTTTATTTAAAATTTTCTTTAAAAATTCGTCTTTGTGGTTGAAAATTCGAGTGTTCCAGTTAAATATTTATCATTTTAGTTGAAAATTTATCTTTTTGGTTTAAAATTTAACTATTCCAGATGAAGATTCATAATTTGATTTGAAAATTCGTCACTTTGGTTGAAAATTGAACTATTTTGTTGAAAATCCGTTTTTTTTGTTGAAAATTAATTTTTTCAACTGAAAGTTTAACTATTCCATTTTTTTTGTAAAAAATTGACATTTTTTAGTGGAAAATGTAAGTATTTTTTTCAAAATTCATTTATTTTGCAACGTTTTGCTCTGTTGTGTTAAAAGATGTTTAGAACGAACGTCATGAATTAAAATAAATGTTTGCGTTTTGCGGCAAATATAAATATGTTACTTTGAGTTGACCGGGAAAATTGAAAAACTTGACCGGGGAAAACCGGGAAATGACCGGGAATTTGAAATCGTCCGCCGAATCGCCACCCAGAAAGTGGATTTCTCCGAAATACTGGGATTACTCTAACTTTCTTGAATTACTCCAGATTACAAGATGAATATCTCGGATTACATGTGGATTACAGCGGATTACCAGTTTGGATACTCGAAGGGTCCAGCGGATTACCAGAGTTGTTTCCCCCTCGATCAAAATACGTTTGATAGAAATTTTAAGGAAATTCCTAAAATAACGGATACAAAAAACGGATTGAGAAGTAATAAACTCTTTTTATCAGATCCTATCAAACATTTTCAGCCTGGATACTTCACATTTTGAAGAAAATGTGCATCTGAATGATAAAAGAAGAAACCATCAGGTTATAACATATGGTCTTATAAAGTACACTTTATGTAATAAAAGCACCCCATTGTGTAAGACATAACTTGGCAGAAATTATGGTAATCGTTTTGATCACAAGTGCATCATAACAATAACCAAGATTATATGCCGAGGGCCAGTCGTCCCCCAACATCAGAAGCTCAGGTGGCCTCATTCGCAGTTCTAAATGGCCTCGTAAACATCTATAGTAGCTGTTCTTAGTGCTTTATCACTAGAAACTAGCCATCTTCTTTTACGGTGACGAGGCATCCCATTGAAGAAGAAATTTCTTATCGAAAAATATTTTCCTCCACTAACTTGGAACGAAAGTTCCCTCTTAGATTTACTAAATGTTTCTCCTTTAGAACCAAAGATCCAATAGATATGGTAATGTCCCTACAGGAATTTACTTTAATTTTCCTCATTCTTTTGAATATGTTTTTTTTTGTTAGTTAGCGTCATTGATTTTCGACTCAGTCCACCCTCTTGTGACAATTTGTATATTTTTGGTGACCCCTCCTATATCTTAATACGAAATAAATGTAATTTTATATAAACGTCAAACGAACAATAAATGAGTTAAAAATATTTGATATTAGTATGAGAATACTTTCAATTGAATTTTTTAGACTTTTTTTTCATTCGAGAATATTGATATAATTTAAAGATAAACTTAGATGGCAGATTAATTTAAGGAACTTCCCCTTTTTCTCGTTTTTTTGCTTAAATTTGAACTGAATTAATAGAACTCAATAAGAAAATCCGACTATTCTTGGTTAAAAGCTAATTTTTTTTTGGTTGAAAAGTCTATCAATATATTTTTTGTTCGGAATTCATCTCATTTTTCAAAAATTCTACTATTTGGTTGAAAATTTAATTATTTTGTTGAAAATGTAACTAGTTTGTTAAAAAGTCATCGTTTTTGGTCAAAAATTCAACTACTTTGATGAAAATAATTTGATGTTAATTATTTTTTGCCTGCTGGCCTAAAATCAATATTTTTTTAATATTGATTTTTTATTAATAAATTGTAAAAAATTGCTCTTAAGCTTCGCTGGGATCCGAACCCAGGTCTTTCATATTGCCGGTTTGATGTTCGTACCAACTAAGCTACGGAGAGACATCAATTTCTTGACAACCCCTACAAGTTAAATTCTAACGTAATTCCTTATACTTAAAAGATTAATTTTTCAAACATTCGAATGTTTTATATTTTTTTACGTTATGGTTTTGTCCAGATAAAATGTATTAAATAATTTGATGTTAATTGTTTTTTGTCTACTGGTCTAAAATCAGTATTTCTTGAGTATTGATTTTTATCTCTAAATTGTGAAAAAATTTCTCTTAAGCTCCGCTGGGATTCGAACCCAGGTCTTTCAGATTGCCGGTCTGATGTTCTTAC
Source organism: Andricus curvator (assembly GCA_932195095.1). Lineage (NCBI taxonomy): Eukaryota > Metazoa > Arthropoda > Insecta > Hymenoptera > Cynipidae > Andricus > Andricus curvator. Next base: position 739,055 of record CAKNYM010052873.1, read on the forward strand.
CCACTAAGCTACGGAGAGACATTAATTTCTTGACAACCCATACAAGTTTAATTCTAACGTAATTCCTTGTACTTTTAAGATTAATTTTTCAAACATTCGAATGTTTTATATTTTTTATGCATGGTTTTGTCCAGATAAAATGTATTAAATAATTTGATGGTTATTGTTTTTTGTCTACTGGTCCGAACCGCAACATCAAAAAATATACTTAGATGAAATTTTTACTACTTTGCTAAAAATTCATTTTTTTTTTAATTGAAGATTTAACTATCCTATCTTTGAAAGTTGGTATTCGTCGTTTAGTTACCGTTACCGTTACTTAGTTAACCATAAGGCGCTCTCATCGACCATGGGCGATCTGTGTTTATTTGAACTCGAGATGTTTGTTTTCATAAGAAGCTTAGTGGAAGTATATGCATTTATACTTCGGTATATATCGATTCCTTTCACGCATTTTTTAAAAAGAAGGCTTTTAATTAACATTTTTAATATTTTATTCGTATTTTGAAAGATTCATTTTCGATTTAACGCTTTTGTCATAGTTCATTTATATTTCAAAATGTTTGAAACGTTCGAAATTTTGAGTACCATTTATTTTTTTATTGTGTTTGGATTTTTTATGATAAATTTTGTTAATTTTTTATTTAAAAACCAACTTTACATTTTTATTTAACTTTTCAGAAGGACCTTGGCCTTTTTTCAACGAATAGGATAAATTAGTTTAGGGTATCAAGAAAGAATGTATTTCCAATAATTCGTTTCTACGATAGCTTGCAAATATATAATAATTATTAATTATTTTAACAATTTTCATAAACATATTTAGAGTTTGGCTATTTTTCAAGGAATAGGTACAGTTTGTTTACAAAGTCAACTACGAGTGTCTTTCTGATGACACTTTTCTATGTTGCTTCGTAAATTTACAATAATTATTAATAATTCAAACAATTTGCATAAACAACTTCAGAGTTTGGCTATTTTTCAACGAATAGGCTAAATTTCTGTTACAATATTCACTAAGAATATCCTTCCGATGACTCTGTTCTATGAAGCTTTGAAAATTTACAATAATTATTAATTATGTAAACAGTCTTCATAAACATATTTAGGGTTTGGGTATTTTTTAAGGAATAGGCACAATTTTTTTTACGGAGTCAACTGAGAATATCTTTCCGATAACTCTTTTCTATGTTGCTTTATAAATGTACAAGAATTATTAATTATTTAAACAATTTTGATTGAAAAATTAAGAGTTTGGCTATTTCTCAACGAATAGGCTCAATTTTGTACAGAATTAAGTAAGAATATCTTTCAGATTACTTTTTTCTATGATGTTAAGAAAAGTCTTTCTGATGACTATTTTCTATGTTGCTTATGTAAATTCACAAGAACGATTAATTTTTTTAACAATTTCTATAAACGAATAAGCTCAATTTGTTTACGGAATCAACTAAGAATGTCTTTCCGATGACTCTTTTCTATGTTGCTTTGTAAATTTACAAGAATTAATAATAATTTAAACAATTTTGATACAGAAATTTAAAGTTCGGCTATTTTTTAACAAATATGCTAAATTTGTTTATACAATTAGCTGAGAATGTCTTTCCAATTACTTTTTTGTATGATGATTTGCAAATTTTCAAAAATTATTAATTATTTAAACAATTTTCATAAACAAATTAAGAGCCCGGTCATTTTTCAACGAATTGGATCAATTAGTTTAGGGAATAAAGAAAGAATGTATTCCCAATAAATCTTTTCTACGATACTTAGAAAATATACAATAATTATTAATTATTTTAAAAATTTTCCTAAACATATTCAGAGTTTGTCTATTTTTTAAGGAATAGGCAGACTTTGTTTACGGAATCAACTAGGAATGTCTTTTCGATGACTATTTTATATGCTGCTTTGTAAATTTACAAGAATTATTAATAGTAATATCATTAGTTTTAACGAATTGGCTCAAATTGTTTACAGAACCGAAAAGAATGTATTAAAAATAAGTCTTTCCTATTTTACTTTGCGAATTTACAATAATTGTTAATTATTTTAACAATTTTCATAAACATATTCAGAGTTTGTCTGTTTTTCAACAAACAGGCTCACTTTGTTTACGAATTCAACTAAGAATATCTTTCCGATGACTGTTTTATATTTTGCTCTGTAAATTTACAATAATTTTCAATTATTTAAACAATTTTAATTAAAAAACTGAGAGTTTGGCTATTTTTTCACGAACAGGCTCCTATTTTTATAGAATTAAGTAAGAATAGCTTTCCAATTACTTTTTGCTAGAATGCTCTGCAAATTTCTAAGAATGAATAATTATTTAAACAATTTTGATCAACAAATCAAGAGTTTGGCTTTTTTTAAGAATAGGCTCAATTTGTTTACGGAATCAATAAAGAATGTTTTTTCAAATAGCTCTTTCTTATGATACTTTGAAAATTTACAATAATTATTAATTATTTAAACAATTTTCATAAACACATTCAGACCAATTTATTTGGGGAATCAACTAAGATTGTCTTTCCGATGAATTTTCACTATGTTTTGTAAATGTACAAGATTATTAATTATTTAAACAATTTCGATTGAAAAATTTAGAGTCTGGCTATTTTTCAACGAATAGGCTCAATTTTTTACAGAATTATTTATTCTGCATCGTGAGAGGGTATCCATGCGAAGCCATGTATAAATCAAAATTATTGAAGTAAAAATCAATTTTATGGTATTTTATTGAAATTCATTTCCAAATAAAATAAATGAATGTAAACAAATTGGTCGCGCGCGGAGCGCGCGTATGAGGCTCTAGTTTTGTTGAAAATTCGTTCTTTAAAGGTTGAAAATTAATTTTCTAAACTGAAAATTTAACTATGCCATTATTTATTATTTATTTTTATTGGTTCAAAATTGATCCTTTTTGGTTCAAAATTCAACTGTTTGCTTCAAAATTCATCTCTTTAAGTTGAAAATTCAAGTATTTGGTTGAATATTCGTTTTATTTTTCGTTGAAAATTTATTCTCTTCAGTTTAAAATTGAACTATTTGCTTGAAAATGCATATTTTTTAGATGAAAATTCGAGTAAATTGTTGAAAATTCATATTTTTTGTTTATAATTCATCTTTTTGTAGAAAATTAATCTTCTTGGTTAAAAAAATCAACTTTTCCGTTGAAAATCGAACTCTTTGTTTGAATGTTAAACTCTTTACTTGAAAATTCATTTTTTGTTGTTGAAGATTCATCATTGAGTCGAAAATTGAACACCTTAGTTGAAAATTTAAATTTTTCAAAAATTCTACTATTTGGTTGAAAATTTAATTATTTTGCTGGTCTAAAATCAATATTTTTTAATATTGATTTTTTATTTCTAAATTGTGAAAAAATTTCTCTTAAGCTCCGCTGGGATCCGAACCCAGGTCTTTCAGATTGCCGGTCTGATGCTCTTACCCACTAAGCAACGGAGAGACGAAATCAATTTCTTGACAACCTCTACAAGTTAAATTCTAACGTAATTCCTTATACTTGAAAGATTAATTTTTCAAACATTCGAATGTTTTATATTTTTTATGTTATGGCTTTGTCCAGATAAAATGTATTAAATAATTTGATGTTAATTGTTTTTTGTCTGCTGGTCTAAAATCAGTATTTCTTGAGTATTCGTTTTTATTTCTAAATTTTGAAAAAATTTCTCCTAAGTTCCGCTGGGATCCGAACCCAGGTCTTTCAGATTGCCGTGGTTATTGTTTTTTGTCTACTGCTCCAAACCTTCAAAAAATATACTTAGATGAAATTTTGACTACTTTGCTAAAAATTCATTTTTTTAACTGAAGATTTAACTATTTTGTTGAAAATTCGTTCTTTTAAGGTTGAAAATTAATTTTATAAACTGAAAATTTAATTATGCGATTATTTATTATTGGTTTAAAATTGATCCTTTTTGGTTAATAATTCAACTGTTTGGTTGAAAATTCAAGTACTTGGTTGAAGATTCGTTTTATTTTTCGTTGAAAATTTATTCTTTTTTAGTTTAAAATTGAACTATTTGGTTGAAAATGCATATTTTTCAGATGAAAATTCGATTACGTGGTTGAAAATTCTTTTTTTGTTGTTTATAATTAATCTTTTTTGTAGAAAATTAATCTTCTTGGTTAAAAAAATCAACTTTTTGGTGGAAAATCGAACTCTTTGTTTGAATGTTAAACTCTTTTCTTGAAAATTCATTTTTTGTTGTTGAAGATTCATCATTGAGTCGAAAATTGAACTCTTTAGTTGAAAATTTAACTATTATGCTAAAAATTCGTTTTTCTGTTGAGAATTAATTTTCTTCACTAAAAATGTAACTATTCCATTTTTGTTTGAAAATTGATCTTTTCTGTTTGAAAATTCATCTTTTTTGGTTTATTAAAATAAATAAAAATAAAATTAAAATAAATTAAAATAAAATAAAAATCTGTTTAGTTTTTAAAATTTAGCTATTTTTTAGAAAACTCTTCTCTTTGTCTTGAAAATTCAACAACTTGGTAGAAAATTAAATAATTTGGTTAAAAATTGTATATTTTTAGTTGAAAATTTTTCCTTTAAAAATTGAAAATTCATCTACTTGGTAGACAATTCATGTATTTTCTTGAAAATTCGTCTATTTGGGTAGAAAATTAATCTTGTGTGTTGAAAATTCATATTTTTGGTTGAGGATTCAACTTTTTTTAAATTTGTCTTTTTTAGTTGAATTCAACCGATAAAATTTCTTTGTTGTTGTTGAAAATTAGGTTTTCAATTTAAAAATTAAACGATTCCACTTTTGTCTGAAAATTTATTTTTTTTGAGTGGAAAATTGAAATCTTTCTTTAAAAATTCATCTTTGAAAATGCGTCCTTTTTGATTGAAAATTCCTCTTTTATGACAGCAAAGTTATCTTTCTTGGTTGAAAATTCATCTGTTTTGGCTGAAAATGAACTTTTTTGTTGAAAATTCAATTTTTCTGGTTGAAAATGCAGCTGTTTTATAAAAAATTTGTCTTTTTGGAAAATTTTTTTCAATGCAATTTGAGAAATTTAATTTCGGTTAGTATTATGATTCTATACTGAAAAATTCCACTTGAATGACTCATTAAATGACTAATTCATTCAGCGGCTAGGAGATTTCGAAATGTAATTACCGATAATAAGAAGGAAGATGTGCATAGTTTATCTGTGGTTTTTGTTTTTGTTATTCTCTTTAATAATCTGTCAGAAGAAATAGCTGAAGATTATTAAGTCATTTTACGATTGCGTTGATGTCTTGTATAATAGAATTTCAGTTCCTAGATAAAATGTTATTACATTTTTAAATTATTATTTTGGTAAATAAATAGAAAAATCAGAAAAAATCAGAAAAAATCACTTTTTTAATGGTGAAGCTATTTTGATACTATTTTGAAAAAAATGACACTAATGCTACTATTTTATCATTTTTTCGCTAATGCAACTATTTTTTCACTTTGTTTTTAAACATATTTTTAAATTATAGTGTTTCAAAGCTTTTAGAGAATTTTGAAAGTTTCTAAGGGACTTCATAGAATTTCAAAGATTTTAAGTTTTATCTAATTTCAGAGGATTTCAAAGTTTTCAAAATTTTTGAAGAAATTTGAAGAGATATTACAAAATTTACGGGATTTCAAAGCATTTCAAGGGATTTTACCAGATCTGCAGGACATTATTTTAGGGAATTTAAAAAAATTTCTAGAGACCTTCAGGGAGTAAATGAAATAGAATGCAATCTCAAGGTACTTCTAGGGATTTCAAAGAATTTTATAATATTTCAGGAATTCATAAGATTTCAAAAGAAATTAAAATGTTCCATAAGATTATAAGAAATTTCTATAGATTTCAATCGATTAAAAAGAATTGAAGAGTTTTCCAGAGATTTCAGAGGATTTTAGCAGAATTCTGGTTTTTAATAGATTTCAGTGGATTTTAACGGATTTCAAAGATTTCAAAGCTTTCAGCATATTTTACAAGATTTCAAGAGATTTTCAAAATTTCAAGGGATTTTAAAAGGGTATCAAAGGATTTCAAGGGATTGCACTTTTCAAGAAATTTCCCAGGATTTCTAGAGAATTTTCGAGATTAAAGGAAAAGGAATTACATTTGAAGGGACTTGTTGGGTTTTTGGGGATCTCAGAGCATTTCGAAGATGTAAACATTTTTATAAAAATTTTGAAAGGTATTATAGATTTCAAGACATATGGAATTTCTAAAGATTTCTAGATATTTCACAAGATTTAAGGGATTTTTACAATTTCGAAGCATTCTAAAGAATATAGTATATTTTAAAAGATTCCGAGGAATTTTATGAAATTTCGAAGATTTCAGTGGATTTCAAAGGATTTCTAGGGACTCTATCAGGTTTTATGTGATTTAACGGAATTTCAGATAATTTCAATAATTTCAACATTTCTTAAGGAATTTTGAAAGCTGTTACAGATTTCAAGTTGTTTCACGGGATTTTACTCGATTTTTTGGGATTAATAGGGGATTTCATAGGAGGGATTTTATAAATTTCAACTTATTTCAAAGGATTTTAAAGAGTTTTAAAAAATCCAAGAAATTTAACGAGATTTCAAAGTTTTTGAGGGTTTTCAATGAATTTCGTAGGATTTCAGAAGATTTTAAAGGATTTAAAAAAATTATACAAGATATCAATGATATTTAAAAGATTTCAAGGAATTTTAACGGAATTTCTAAAGAATTTTAGGGAATAAATGAAATGAAATTTCAAGGGACTGCTAAGGATTTCCAAGGATTTCAGAGATTTCAACATTTTTAGGGACATTTGGAAACTATTACAGATTTTAAATATTTTTACGGGATTTTACTAAATTTTTTATGGAATTACTAGAAATTTCATAAGTGTAAGGGATTTTATAAATTTCATAGAATTTCAAATGATTTTAAAGAGTTAATAAAAAAATCCAAGAAAACTAACGAGATTTAAAAAATTTTAAGGTTTTTCAAAGAATTTCGTAAGATTTCAGAAAATTTCAAACGATTTTAAAAAGGTATCCAGGATATCAATGATATTCAAAAGATTTCAAGAAATTCCAACGGAATTTCTAAAGAATTTTAAGGAATAAATCAAATGAAATTTCAAGCAAACTGCTAAGGATTTCCAAGGATTTCAGAGATTTCAACATTTTTATGGACATTTGAAAACTATTAGAGATTTTAAATATTTTTACGGGATTTTACTAAATTTTTATGGAATTACAAGAAATTTCATAAGTGTTAAGGGATTTTATAAATTTCAAGGAATTTCAAATGATTTTAAAGAGTTTATAAAAAAATTCAATGAAATTAACGAGATTCCAAAAATTTAAAGGTTTTTCAAAGAATTTCGTGAGATTTCAGAAATTTTTAAAGGATTTTAAAAAGGTATCCAGGATATCAATGATATTTAAAAGATTTCAAGGAATTCCAACGGAAATTCGAAAAAATTTTAAGGAATAAATGAAATGAAATTTCAAGGGACTTCTCAGGATTTCTGAGGATTTCAGAGAATTTAAGGGATTTCACCATATTTAAGGGATTTATAGGATTTCAACAGAAATGACAAGATTTCAAGAGACATATAAAGATTTTTTTTCAGGAACTTTTAGAGGATTTTAACAGATTTAGGGGTTCCTAATTATTTCAACATTTTTTAATTAATTTTGAAAGCTATTACAGATTTCAAGACGTTTTACAGATTTTACTGGATTTTTGTGGGATTACTGGAATTTCATAAGTATTTTGGGGATTTTATAAATTTCAAGGAATTTCAAATAATTTTAAAGTGTTTATAAAAAAATCCAAGAAAATTAACGAGATTTAAAAAATTTTAAGGTTTTTCAAAGAATTTCGTAAGATTTCAGAAAATTTCAAAGGATTTTAAAAATGTATCCAGGATATCAGTGATATTTAAAATATTTCAAGGAATTTTAACGGAATTTCTAAAGAATTTTAGGGAATAAATAAAATTAAATTTCATGGGACTGCTGAGGATTTCCAAGGATTTCAGAGATTTCAACATTTTTAGGGACATTTGGAAACTATTACAGATTTTAAATATTTTTACGGGATTTTACGAGATTTTTACGGAATTACTAGGAATTGCATAAAAGTTAGGGGATTTTATAAATTTCAAGGAATTTCAAATGATTTTAAAGAGTTTATAAAAAAATCTAAGAAAAATAACGAGATTTCAAACATTTTAAGGTTTTTCAAAGAATTTCGTAAGATTTTAAAAATGTATCCAGGATATCAATGATATTTAAAAGATTTCATGAAATTTCAACGGAATTTTTAAAGGATTTTAGGGCATAAATTAAATTAAATTGCAAGGGAACGCTGAGGATTTCCAAGGATTTCAGAGATTTCAACATTTTTAGGGACATTTGAAAAATATTACAGACTTTAAATAGTTTTACGGGATTTTACCAAATTTTTATGGAATTACTAGGAATTTTATAAGTGTTAGGGGATTTTATAAATTTCAAGGAATTTCAAATGATTTTAAAGAGTTTATAAAAAAAATCCAAGGAAATTAACGAGATTTCAAAAATTTTAAGGTTTTTCAAAGAATTTCGTAAGATTTCAGAAAATGTATCCAGGATATCAATGATATTTAAAAGATTTCAAGAAATTTCAACAGAATTTCTAAAAAATTTTAAGGAATAAATGAAATGAAATTTCAAGGGACTGCTAAGGATTTCTAAGAATTTCAGAGAATTTAAGGGATTTCATCATATTTAAGGGATTTATAGGATTTCAACAGAAATTATAAGATTTCTAGGGACATATAAAAAATTTTTCCTGGAACTTTTAGAGGATTTTAACGGATTTCAGGTGTTCCTAATTATTTCAACATTTTTTAATTAATTTTGAAAGCTATTACAGATTTCAAGACGTTTTACAGATTTTACTAGATTTTTGTGGGATTACTAGGGATTTTATAGGAGCTAAGGGATTTTATCAATTTCAATGAATTTCAAAGGATTTTAAAGAGCTTTTAAAATAAAATCAAAAGAATATAACGAAATTTACAAATTTTTCAAGGAATCTGTATTATCATCACAGAATAACAGAAATTTTTAACGTCTTTTCAGACTAGATGGAAATATAAATTAAAAATAATTTTTAAATAATTTTTTCTGAAAAAGGATCTTCTCCTTTCGCTCCGCTAATGCGTGTATTTTCTGAAAAAAGTTTCTTCTCTCGTTCTCTCTAGTAGCTTAATGGGAAAGCACCCGACCGGCAATCGGAAGTTCTGTGGTTCGATTCCCAGCGGAGCGAAAGGAGAAGATTTTTTTACAGAAAAAAATTATTTAAAAATGAGATTTCCAAATTTATAAGAGTTTTCAAAGATTTTCGTCGGATTTCAGAAAATTTCAAAGGATTTAAAAAATGTATCCCGAATTTTAATGATATTTGAAAGGTTTCATTAATTTCCAACGTAATTTGTAGAGAACCTAAGGGAATAAATTTAATGAAATTTCAAGGGACTGCTAAGGATTTCTAAGAATTTCAGAGATTTCAAGGGATTTCGCCATATTCAAGGGATTTATAGGATTTCTATAGAAATTATGAGATTTCAAGGGATTTCCACGGATTTCAAGTGATTTTGAAAATTGGAAGATATTTAAGAAGATTGTTACAGGAATTTTTAGAGGTTCTCAAACAGATTTCAGGGGTTCCTAATTATTTCAACCGATTTTAAAAAGCTTTTAGACTATTTTAAACGATTCAAAAGGTTTTTAATGCGATTTTATGGGAGATTTATATTGTATGTCAGATTTCAAAAATAGTTAAACCCTCGATTTAAAATTTAAAAATTTGATGACACTATTTTGCTACTATTTTTCAAAATGTGTGCCACCATTGACACTATTTTCAGTTTCTCAAATGATTTCAAGAGATTCGTGATAATTTCGCCATAAAATAATTTCCAGACTTTTGTTCTAATTTAATCGTAATAATTACATTATTCCGCTAGTTATTTATTTTTTTCTTATCTTTTTCAGCCCCCTTTTGCTATCTTGTTTTAAGCAAGTCACGTGTTTCCTATCTTCCAGGGGTGAAAATAGATCACGATAATTGTCCTGGCAAATTGATTCTACCAGGGGTGCGAATAAAATAGATGGAGGGGAAAAATCCCCTCATTTGATTCGGCTTACGTGAAAGAATGTCTTCATCAAATAACGTTTTGTCGATGACGTCACACTTATCGATTTCCGATCACCTTATTTGTCCAGTCAGAACAATTTGTTTTTATTCAATATTTAGACCAAATTGTTTATTCTCTCATAATCAAATCAACATTTTAACTTTTTTTTTATTCTTTGTACGATTCTTTTGATCTATTTCAAAAATAAAAAATTTAGTAATGAATTCTATACTATTTCTACAATCATCACAGAATTTTCTCTCCTATTTTGGAAATTTGTCACCGTTTTACCTTTTTATTTTATTTTTATTGTACAATTTTCCTCTGAAATCCTTCATAGTTGATTATTTTTAAATTGAAGATGCTAAAAATTTCATAATTGTACTTTAATTGTATTTGATTTAATTTTTTTAATTTCGCAATTTTAAACTATAGTAGCAAGTGAAATTGAATAATTATGAATTGAATCCTTCAAACAATGTAATAAAATTGTATTGCAAATTGCAAGGAACAATTTTAAATATAAAGCGTTCCATTTTAAATAATTCCTAGATTTAAAAATTTAAAAAGTTTTGTATTAAAAACATCTTGTTCGAAATTTAATACAATTTCCAACTAAAAGTCATAATAGGTTAAATAATTTAATTGAAAGCCTTAAAAACAGATTAATTTTAGATAACGAATTTATAAATAATTATAATTTCAAATTAAAAGCCTTTGAAGTTATTCATAAATGAGTCTGTCAAATTCAAAGTCTTAACAATTGAACAGTTTTCAGTATTTCAATGTTCAATGTTAAATTTGAAAATTTTTTTCTGTTTGAAGACCTCAAAATAAAAATTGCTCAGTTTTGATAGCCTCTAATTATTTTTAATATTTTTTATTTCGAGACTCTTTAATTTTTTATTTTAAACTCTTTAAACATCAAATATAGAATTTTATTGTTCCGTATGAGATTTTTAGATGTAGATATTCTTATTTCAATAGGAATTTTAAAATTAAAATCTCCGGGAACATTTTTCTGAAATCCGGAAAAGTCGGAGATTTGGAAAAAAAATGTTGCAAAAATCAAGGAATTTCTATAAGAGGCACTTTAAATAACTCTCAAAGATAATAAATTTGAAATTTTTCATTTTAATTTAAAATGATTTTATTCCGTCTTATTCTGGTCTTTAAATTTGATTAACCGGGGAAAAATTAGGGAATTTTGAAAATGAAATTTTGCGGTCACCCTGATTTAATATTCTTGTTAGTAATTTATATTTGCCTCGAATTTCTGCTTCTATTTCTTTTTTTCTGCACCGTTTCCTCCTGCGGATTATATTTTTAGTTAAAAATTGTATTATTTGATTGGAAATTGAACAGTTTTTTTTTTAAGTCATTCTTTTTGGTTAAAAATTATAATATTATGTTAAAAAATTAGGTTTTGGTTAAAAATTCATATTTATATGTTGAAAATTGAACTGAAATGTTTCTTGGTTAAAAACTAAACTATTTTTTTTTATTCGTCTCTTTGGTTAAATTCAAGTGTTTTTTATTTAAATTAAAAATATTTTTTTATTATTTTTACATTATTTGTTGAAAATTCATATTTTTGGTCGAAAATTGAACTACTTGGTTGAAGGTTGGACCACTTTGTTAAAAAAAAAATTTTATTAATGTTTCATAATTTTAGTTGAAAAATCATCTCTGGTTGAAATTAATTCTTTTAACTAAAAATCTAACTATTCCCGTTTTAGAATCCTCATTTTTTAGTTAAAGATTCATCTCTTTGGTTACAAATTAATCTTTTTTCTTGAAAATTTATATTTTTACGTTGAAAATTTAACTGCCGACAGAAAATTCTTCTTTTGGCTTGAAAGTTCAACAATTTGGATGTTTTTTTATTTGTAAACCGAAAAATCTTTATTTACTGAAAATTTGTCTTTTTGGTTGAAAAATTCGTTATTTTAGTTAAAAATGTATCTCTTTGGTTGAAAATTTGTCCTTTTGGTTTAAAAATTTATCTCTTTTGGTAAACATTTCATCTTTTTCCGTTGAAATATCAACTATTACATTGTTTGTAAAAAAATAATCTGCATGGGCTGAAAATTAAACTGTTCGGTTAAAAATGCATCTATTTTTTTGAAAAATTAATTATTTTATTGAAAATTTAACTCATTTGTTGTAAATTGAACTATTTTGTTGAAAATTTTGTTATTGTTGTTGAAATATCAACTATTACATTTTTTTTGAGAATTTATCTTTTTGTTGAAAATTCTATCTTCTACAAAATTCGGCTTTTTGGCTGGAAAAGTTAAATATTTTTTTGAACTATTTTTAACTATTTTTTTTTAATTCGACCATTCATTTGAAAATTTATCTTTGAAGGCTGAAAATTCAAAAATTGTGTTAAAAATTCAATTATGTTATTGAAATTTATAGATTTTTTTGAGTATTCAACTATTTTGTTAAAAAGTCACCTTTGTTGTTCGAAAATTCAACACTTTTCTTGAAAATTCGTCCTTTTTGGTTTAAAAATTTATCTCTTTTGTTAAAAATTTATCATTTTTTCGTTGAAATATCAACTATTACATTTTTTGTTAAGAAAAATAATCTGTATAGGCTGAAAATTAAACTAGTCTGTTAAAAATGTATCTATTTTTTTTAAATTGAATTATTTTTTCCAAAATTTACCTTGTTTGTTGAAAATTCAACTGTTTTTTTAAAAATTTGGTAATGTTGGTGGAATACCAACTATTAAATTTTTTGCTACAAAAATAATCTGTATAGGCTGAAAATTAAACTATTCGGTTGAAAATGTATCTATTGTTTGAAAAATTATTTATTTTGTTGAAAATTTAACTCGTTTGTTGAAAATTGAACTATTTTGTTGGAAATTTTGTTATTGTTGTTGGAATATCAGCTATTAAATTTTTTGTTAAAAATTTATCTTTTTGTTGAAAATTCTGCTATCTTATACAAAATTCGGCTTTTTGGCTGAAAAAGTTAAATATTTTTTTGAACTATTTTGAACTTTTTTTTTTGAAAATTCGACCATTTATTTGAAAATTTATCTTTGAAGGCTGAAAATTCAAAAATTGGCTTAAAAATTCAATTATGTTATCGAAATTTATAGATTTTTTTTTAGTATTCAACTATTTTGTTAAAAAGTCACCTTTGTTGTCAGAAAATTTAACACTTTTGTTGAAAATTCGTCCTTATTGTATTAAAAATTTATCTCTGTTGTAAAAAATGTCTTCTTTTTTCGTTGGAATATCAACTATTACAATTTTTGTTAAAAAAATAATCTGTATAGGCTGAAAATTAAACGTGCTTGAAGTTCTGAACGTTCAAATGAACGAAATTTTTTACTGATGACTTTGTAAACCAGAAAAAGTGCTCAAATGTTTGTTCATTTATATTGGAAACGATTGATTATTAAAACAGAATTATAATGCATATTTTAAATTAAAGTTGGAACAATATTTTTTGGTAAAATAGAAAGGGGACAAAATATTTCGTTCATTTGAACGTTCGTAACTTCAGGTACATGAAAATTAAAATATTCGGTTAAAAATGTATCTATTTTTTTGAAAATTTAATTATTTTTTTGAAAATTTAACTCATTTGTTGAAAATTGAACTATTTTGTTGAAAATTTTGTTATTGTTGTTGGAATATCAACTATTACATTTTTTGTTAAAAAAATCATCTGTATAGGCTGAAAATTAAACAATACGGTTAAAAATGTATCTATTTTTTTGAAAAATTAATTATTTTGCTGAAAATTTAACTAGTTTGTTGAAAATTGAACTATTTTGTTGAAAATTTGTTATTGTTGTTGGAATATAAACTATTACATTTTTTGTTGAGATTTTATCTTTTTGTTGAAAATTCAACTATCTTCTGCAATATTCGGCTTTTTGGCTGGAAAAGTTAAATATTTTTTTGAACTATTTTGAACTATTTTTTTTTAATTCGACCATTTATTTGAAAATTTATCTTTGAAGGCTGAAAATTCAAAAATTGGGTTAAAAATTCAATTATTTTGTTGAAATTTATAGATTTCTTTTGAGTATTCAACTATTATGTTAAAAAGTCACCTTTGTTGTTCGAAAATTCAACACTTTTGTTGAAAATTCGTCCTTTTTGGATTAAAAATTTATCGCTTTTGGAAAAAATTGCATCTTTTTTCGTTAAAATATCAACTATTACATTTTTTGTTTAAAAAAAATAATATGTATAGCTTGAAAATTAAACTATTCGGTTAAAAAGGTATCTTTTTTTTTTTGAAAAATTAATTATTTTGTTGAAAATTTAACTTGTTTGTTGAAAATTGAACTATTTTGTTGAAAATTTTGTTATTATTGTTGGAATATAAACTATTACATTTTTTGTTAAAAAAATCATCTGTATAGGCTGAAAATTAAACTATTCGGTTAAAAATGTATCTATTTTTTTGAAAAATTAATTATTTTCTTGAAAATTTAACTCGTTTGTTGAAAATTGAACTATTTTGTTGAAAATTTTGTTATTGTTGTTGGAATATCAGCTATTACATTTTGTGTTGAGAATTTATCTTTTTGTTGAAAATTCTACTATCTTCTACAAAATTCGGCTTATTGGCTGGAAAAGTAAACTATTTTTTTGAACTATTTTGATTTTTTTTTTTAATTCCACCATTTATTTGAAAATTTATCTTTAAAGGCTAAAAATTCAAAAATTGGGTTACAAATTCAATTATGTTATTGAAATTTATAGATTTTTTTTTTAGTATTCGACTATTTTGTTAAAAAGTCACATTTGTTGTTCGAAAATTTAACACTTTTGTTGAAAATTCGTCCTTTTTGGATTAAAAAGTTACATTTTTTTTTGTAGAAAATTGTTTTTTTTCGGTCACCTCTTTTGTTTGGAAAATTTATCCTTTTTTTCAAATTCAATTATTTGTTTGAAAATTTAACTGTTTTTGGTTGATGTTCAATCATTTTTGTTTGAAAATTCGACCATTCATTTGAAAATTCGTTCTTTTTGGATTGAAAATTCATTTTTTTATGGTAAATTAGGAATTCTTTGAAAAATAATTCCAAATTTAATTAAAATAATGTCTTTATCTTCAATTAATTTATTTATTATTTCTTTTTATTTCTTCTTTTCACTTCACCTATTTTCGATAAAAAAATTCACTCATTCACTTTTTTTTCAAATCCAATAGGTACTGTGATTGTTTCTACCATTTTTTACGAATTTCTGTGATACTAGGGTCTATTTTTCTATTTTTTGGCGGGAAAACTAGGAGATTTGAAAATAAGATTATTTGAGAAACATTAGAATTATTAAGATAAATTTGTATTCCGTACAAGTCGCTGTATTCGTTATCACATGACTCGTTCTAAGCCTATGACTCAGAATTGTCGGTGGTGGAAGGGCTCTATTCGATCATTACTCCATGCTTTTCTCGATTCGTTCACCACGCGTCAATCGCTTCGCACATGAATTTTAAACCGCGCCTTCCCAGTTCCCACCTCCCAAAAAACAATAAAAAGTAACTTAAAAAAAAGTGTTAGTGATTTTGTGAAAAGTGATCTTAAATTATTTACCAAAAACAAATATTAAACCAAAAAACAAAAATACTCTAGATTTCTCAAACCAAAATTTAAAAACTAATTTAACTATAAAAATATTTCCAAAAAAATACTCTTATGTTGATATTTTTCAGTTTTTTACTCTGAGAGACGAATATTTAATAAACTCAATTTAAGCAAATGTCTGTGAAAAAAGTGACAGTGTAATTTCAAGAAGGAAAATAGTAATTACTGAGGAGAAAAAAGCCTTCCGACTTAATAGCTTCTTGAAGGAATTTTTTTGACGAATTTTAATTCCCGTGATTATGACATCAATGAGCTGAAGGAAGAGGAAAAGATTTCATTGAGACCAGAAAGAGGTTCTCAACTGTATCAATTGTGGTTAGTAATCTGTTGTCGTAATCTCAGATTTAATTTTATGAATGAAACTTGGAGGCGTATTCAACGGATCAAATATGGTTATGGTTCAAACATAATTTCAAATTGAATTTGATTGTCAAGAAGTTTTATTTGATTATGTAGAATAGATTTGATTAAATAAATTTCATATTAAATTATTAACATTTATTATTATTTTCATTATTATATTATTATTAAATTTATCTGTCCTTGTTTTCTGATGTCAGAAAAATTAAATCTCCCAGATTTAATCACTTCCTTTTGTATTTCCGACTTGTGGAAATTCTTCAGGTGTATCATCATTCCCAAGCTTCATGGAAAATGTTAGACCTCGTTATGCATCAACCGTGATTTTTAAAGGAAACATTTATGTGTGAATTTTATTGCGCAAGAGTAAAATAAACAATCAAATTTCCCAGAATTGAAGTTTGTATCCGCTGTATTATTTCAATTTGTTTTTTAATAATTTTGCAACGTTTTTTGACCGTGAAATGGAAAATTGATATTCTAGTACATAAATCTAGACAATGAGAACCTGTTTTGCACCTTGATTAGAGACATTCATGTGATTATGAAAGCGATCTTAAAATGGAATCAAACCAACTCAAGGTTTCACATTAGAATCTCATTACATAATTTACACTCTACCCAATAAAATAGTTTTATCGCTCATCTTTTCCGATAAGTTATTTTTGGATCGAACATTCCAATTACGTTATTTTCGAGTGAATCATTGATGATTTCTTTTATCTGCTCGAAAACAGCATAATCGATATCTATTTTAAAGATAAAAATTCT
>CAKNYM010052873.1:757754-770141 GCA_932195095.1 Andricus curvator
ATGGATTTTGTTAGATTCTTATTCACTCGAATTTATCTAAATTCAATTTTTTTTTTCATTTCAATAATTTTTTAATTCTCTTCAATTTTCTTGAATTCTTCTAAATGCACTATAATTTTACTAATATTAATGAAATATTTTGGATTGAAAATTTTTTAATTCATCTGAATTCATTTGAAATGTAACCTGAATTTTCATTAATTTAGCTTGAATTCTTTTACAAAATTTTGAAATCCGTGAATTTTTTTAATGTATCCTGATTTTTTTAATTCTAATCATTTCATTAAATTTGCGTTGTAGTTTTTTTTAATTCATCCTGAAGTCTTTTAAACTCACCTTGAATTGTTAGGCATTTCATCAAATTTTTTTTAATTCCCTTGAATTTTTTGCAATTAATTCAAAATTTAATGAATTCAATGTATTTTTTTTATTATTGAATTGTTTTTAATTTACTTGAATTTTCTGAATTCCATAAAATTCTTCTCATTTTCCTTAAATTTTTATAATTTCAACTCAAATTTTATTTAAGTCTTTTTTTAATGTAATTAAATTCTGTCGAATTTATCCTGAATTCTGTTCACTACAATTTTACTCAATTCGATAGACATTTGTGAATTTTTCCAGTTTTGTTTAATTATATTATTTAAAATTCTTATTAAGTTCATCCAAATCTCTTGAATTCCCTTGAATTTGTTTAAAACCACTCCAATTTTACTGAAATCAGTAGAATATTTTTAATGGTTTCCAATTCATTTTAATTCACCCTAAAGTTTTATTAATTTATCCTGAATTCTTTTTAATTCATTAGAATTCACTCTGAATTCTTACTAATTTATCCTGATTTTTGTTTAATTCTTTGAGTTTTTCGCAATTAATTTCCAATTTAATGAAATCACTGAATTTTTAAAGTGTTTTTTAATTGTGTTCAATTCACTTGAATTTTTTTTTAATTCAGCTTTATTTTTTATGAATTCCTTCGAATTCTTCTCTTTTTTCTTAAATATATTTAAATTCACTCGAATTTGATTTACTTCTTTGTTTTTTTATTCACTTTCTCAATTTTACTCAATTCGATGGAATTTTTTGATTTTTAAAATGTGTTTGTTTATTATTTGAATTCACTCTGAAGTTCCATTACTTTAAACTGTAATCTTTAAAATTCGTTTGAATTCACCTTGAATTCTTAATAATTTATCATGAATTCTTTTTAAAAATCTTGAATTCCCTTGAATTTTCTTAATTCAATCAATTCTACTCAGTTCATTGAATTTTTTTGTGTAATTTCTTAAAATTCATTCTAAAGTCTTTTAAACTTACCTTGAATTCTTAGGCATTTCATAAAATTCTTTTGATTTCCTTTGATTTTTTCGCAATTTATTCCAAATTTAATTAAAATAATGCATTCCTGAAATATTTTTTAATTGTCTTCAATTCACTTGATTTTATTTTTCAACTGCAATTTTATAATTAAATAAATTTAAAATTGTTTCAAAAATTATATTCTTTCAAATTCTTATGAATTTCATCGAAGTCTCTTGAATTCCCTTGAATTCTTCTAAATTAGCTTCAATTTTGTTGAAATGATTGATGTTTCAACTCTCTCTGAATTCTTTTGAATTCTTCTAAATTCATTGAAATCTACTCAATGGGTTAAAAATTTTCTTTATTTTTTTGTATTCATCCGGAAGTATTTTAAACTCACCTTGAATTCCAAAGCATCTTAACACATTCTTTTGAATTCACTTGAATTCGTCTAAATTCACTCAAATTTTACTAAAATTATTTGAATATTTTGTATTAAAATTTTTTGTTTCAATTAACTTGAATTTTTAAAAAATTTACCTTATGAATTTTTATGAGCCTCATCAAATTCTTTTCATTTCCCTTAAATTCCTCTAAATGCCCTTGAATTTTAATTAATTAATTTTAATATTTTTTGAATTTATCCTGAATGTATTCAAATTCACCAAGAATTTTTATCAATTTCATTGAATTCAAAAAGAACATTAGTTCACATTATTAATGCACATTATTCAATTTTAGTCTCAAAAAGTAAAATAAAAGTAAAAAAAGTGAATTTGGCTGTGTCTC
This sequence comes from Andricus curvator, assembly GCA_932195095.1. NCBI lineage: Eukaryota > Metazoa > Arthropoda > Insecta > Hymenoptera > Cynipidae > Andricus > Andricus curvator. The sequence goes on from CAKNYM010052873.1 coordinate 759,846, forward strand.
TGAATATGAAAAATGAAATTTTTTGATTTAAAAATTTTTTTTCAATTATATTCTTTCAAATTCTTATGCATTTCATCAAAGTCTCTTGAATTCTGTTGAGAATTCTTTTTAACTCAATCCAATTTTATTTAATGAGTGGAATATTTTTGATTTTTTTCAACTCATTTTAATTCATTTGGAATTCACCTTGAATTCATATTAAATTATCCTGAATTCTTAAAAAAATTAATTCTTTGAAATTCTCTTAATGTTTTAAACTCTCAATGGATTCTTTCGAATTCACTTGAATTCTTCTATATTTTCTCTAATTTTACTGCAATCGGCGGAATTTTTTTGATTGAAATTTTTTTTATTTCACTTGAAGTTTTTAAAAATTCACCTTGAATTTTCACGAGTTTCTTCGATTTTTCTCATTTTCCTTTAATTTATTCTGAATTCATTAAAATTCATCTGGAATTCTTATAAATTTCATCGATTTTTTTTTTAATTTAAAAGAAGATTAGTGACTTTTGGTCACTTTTTAGGTTTAAATAGGTCACTTTTTAACTATTTTCAAGTAAATTAGGTTGTGGTAGGCTTGATCATATTTAAGAAATTTCTTGACTTAAATATCCGGAACTAAATTTATGCACCTTCTAAACCTATATTCCCGCCTTGTTTTCCAATTATTTGGTCCTTCGAGCCTTGACCTAAACCAGTAATTTTTTTATCATTATTTCACGTGAAAATAGAAAACTTTGAAAATTTTCGAATAAAATTAAATTTTCCAAGGATGCAACTGCTAGTTTTGAACTAGGCCACAGTAGCTTGTCTTACCTCAAATACGTGTATGCTAATTAAGCTACAAATGTACACATCAATTTCAACTCAAGACCTCTCATTTTTAAACAAAAGTTATATGACTTTTACTACAGAAAAATTGTAAAAATGAAGAAAAACTTTTTCCCTATGTTCAGAATTTACCCCTTAATTATCTAATAAGTAAATTTAGATTCAAAGTTTCAAAAAATTCTGTGCCATTCAAACGTGGATAGTTTTGAATTGTAAGTTTATTAAATTGTAAGTTATCAATAATAAGCAATTTTAAACTAAAAGCCTTTTAAAAGTACAGAATTAAAAACTGAAAACGTATGCAATTTTTTTTTTATTTGAGCCATTTACAAATAAAATGGTTACAAACTAACGAAATAAACGTTTGGCATGAAATTTTTCCCCTATTCCCCCTCTTTTTACATATTTTTTCTTAGTGGTCCTGTTTTCAAAAAAATTCCCCTTTTTCTGTTTTTTTTTCGCTTAAATGCTAAACTGAATTAATAGAACCCAATAAAAAAATCAAACTAGAAGTTGGGCTACTTTTTAAAAATTAATTTTATTCGTTGAAGATTGAAATATTTAGTCGAAAATTTGTTATTTTTTGTTGAAAATCAGTATTTTGAATTGCAAATTTAATTATTCCTTGTTAGGTTGAAAATTGACCGTTTTCAGCTGGAAACTCAACTATTAGTTCAAAATTCGCCTTTTTGGTGGAAAATTAATCTTCTTCGTTAAAAGTTGAACCTCTTTGTTAAAAATTAATTTTATTGATTGAAGATTCATTTCTTTGGTTGGAAATTTAATTATTTTGTTAAAAATTCGTTTTTTAGTTGAAAACTCAAATATTTGGTCAAAAATTCAAATATTTGGTTGAAAATGAACTTTTTTGTTGAAAATTCATATTTTTAGAATTGAAAATTAAACTGTATTGCAAAAAATTCGTCTTTTTGGATTGACAATTCTTCTTGGGTTGAAAATTCTATTATTTTGGTAGAAAATTCAAAAATTTGGTTGATATTTTTTTTCTCTTGAGCGCAAAATATTTCTTGGTTAAAAATTCATTTCTTTTGGTAGAAATGTTACGTTTTTTCGTTAAAAATGCAACTATTTTGTCAACTATTCAACAATTTTTTGATTTAATATTAAAATATTTTTTGGTTGAAATATCAATTATTACATGTTTCGAATATTTGTATTTTTTCTAGAAAATTAATACTCTTGGTCGAAAGTTGATCCACTTTACTAAAAATTCATTTTATTAGTTGAAGATTTATTTCTTTGGTTAAAAATGTAACTATTTTGTTGAAGATTCGTTTTTGTTTTGGTTGGGAGTCAGTTTTTTGAACTGAAAATTTAACTGTTCCATTTTGGGTTGAAAATTGATGGTTTTAGTTGAAAACTCAAATATTTGATTGAAAATTAACTTTTTTGTTAAAAATTCATATTTTTGGGTTGAAATTTTAACTTTTTTGTAAAAAATTCGTGTGTGTGGCTTAAAAATTCTATTATTTTCGTAGAAAATTCAAGATTTTTTTTTTGACCGAAAAATCTTTCGTGGTTGAAATTTTCACTCTTCTGTCGAAAATTTAATTCATCTCTTTTGGTAGAAATTTTATCTATTTTGGTTCAACATTTTTTGCTAAGAATTATTCTGTTTTGGTAGATGTTCCAACAATTTTGTTGAAAATTCATCTTTTTGGATGAATTGGACTGTTTTTTTATTTAAACAAAAAATGTTTTTAATTGATATATCCACTATTACATTTTTTGTGGAGATTATTAATATTTTTTGATTAAATTCAACTGTTTTTTATTTAATGTTAAAATATTTTTTGGTTGAAATATCAATTATTAAATGTTTCATTGATAATTCATCTTTTTTTATTGAAAAGTTTATTTTTGTTGTTGTTAAAAATTCATCGTTTTAATTGAAAAATTGTCTCTTCCATTTTTGGTTGAAAATGTATTCTTTTTATTGAAAATTTAACTAATTGGTTAAAAATTCATAAATAGCATGGGACATTCTCTCTTCAGTAGAAAATTAATCTTCTTGGTTAAAAAATTTAACTATTTTTTTGAAAATTTGTCTCCATTTTTTTGAAAATTAAACTATTTGGTTGTAAATGTAACTGTTTGGTCTAAAGTTAATTTTGTTAATGTTGAAAATTCCCCTATTATTCCCCTATTTTTCTTATCGTAAAAATTTATTTATTTTGAGCGTTTTAAATATTTATGGAATTTTCAGAATTTCCTTGGTACGTGTTCAAATCACATTATTTACAAATATTCGAACACGTGTAATTCAAGTTTGACGCGATTTCTTACGTGACGTAAAACCCAAGGCGATAAAATGTTCTGGGATGCGGAAAAAAGATATGAAAGGTAAAAGTGTAGTAAAGTGATATAATATTTGCTGTAATCTATTGAACACGTGCTAGGAAATTACACATAGAAAAAAGATTGTTTAAATAAAGAAGTATTTTTTATAAAAGAACTGAACAAATAATTTTTTTAAATCCATTTAATATTTCCAGATAAAAAGATATATTTTTAATTCTTCCCATTTCAAAAATTCCCATAATTTTATAATTTAAAAAATTGTACAATTAATTAATAATAATAGTCTTCAAATTCATTCATTCATCTGTCGACATTGACACACTAATTTATCCTCTTTCAAATTTCTATAATTTCAATTTAAAATTAATTAATTATTAACTAAATTTTTTTTCACTTCAAAAGCTTAAATTCGAAAATATTGGAAGCTTTTATAGTCAGTTTTAAAATTAATAATTTTAGATTTAAATATTCTAAATTGGTTGCTTTCAATCTTAGTCAATTTTGAATTTAATCATTTTAGATTTGAATATTCTAAATTTAAAAAAAATTTAACGTAAAAATTGTTTGGTTTTTTTAATTCTTCGAAATCGTGGAGTATCAACTTGAATGACTTGAGAGTTGCACAATTTTTAATTTACAGGATTTGCAATTAAACAACATTGAATTAAATTTTTTCATTTGAAAATGTTCAAAAATAATTAGCATTTCAAACTTAATCTTAAAAAATTACAAATTCAAATTGAAAGGCTTGAAATTGTGCAATTTCAAAAAATTGGAATCCTAACAATCTTGTTTTGTGTTATTTTGTTTAATTTTTAGTTTTCAATGTAATATCTTAAAATTTTACGATTTTCAGTTAAAGATTTTCAAAAATGTATAATTCAAAATTGAAAGATATTTTGTTAGAAATTTTCAAAAATCAATAATAATTCTAAATCAAGTGTTAAAAATTACACAATTAGAAATTAAAAATTGTGTTCGAAATCAAAATAGATCAAAATTAAACTTTCTGAAATTTATACCTCAGTAATTGAATAATTTCTTTAATTTTTAATGGTTACAATTTTAGAGTTCTTAATTTTCATTTTGAACGCTAAATTTTCAATTTTTCCCTTTCATAAGTTTTAATTTTGCAATTGAAATGGTTGAATTTTGAAAAGAATAATTACAATTTGAACATTTTTATTTTTTAAACGATTTAAAGTTACTCAAAATAATTGAAATTTTAAAGGTTTTGAGTATAACAAAGTTTTAATGCCACAATTTTTGGTGACTAAATATTTTTTCAGTTTTAAATGAAGGTCGGATTCGTTCAATTTTCAACATTCCGTAGTAGATTTTTTTTCCATTTAAAATTACTTTTTATTTTGAACATTATTTTATAATAATTCAATTAAACAGGTTTATAATTGAAAATTGTTCTATTTTGAATGGTGAAAATGGCGGAGAATTTATTTGTTTATCTTAGAAAAGTCTTTCGAATCAATTTCAATATTAAATAGTAATTTTTTTTATGTAATAATAATTTAGTTTTCAATTTTAAATTGTCAAATTTTAATAGCTTCGAATTAAAAATGATTCAAATTCAAAAGTTTATAATTTTTAATTATTCAATTTTGAAAGTTTTTAATTAAAAGTGATTTCATTAGAAAGGAGTTGAAATTATCTAATTCTTAAAATTGTAGTCTAAAATTTTTCAATTTTGAGAGCTTCTGATACAAAATTTTTCAGTTTCAAACACTTTCAATTTGAATTTATTCAATTTTAAACAATTTTATTGTCCTTTTTTCAAGATTTTATCTAATCTAAAATTGATTCGAAACATTTTGAATTCAAAATCATCCAATAGGTCTTTTTTTTTTTAATTTCCAAGACCTTCAATTCGAAATTATTAATTATTGCTACAAAAATTTGTACGATATCGAAAATATTTCTTATCATGAGTCCTGCACTTATAATAAACTTTTATTAAATAAATAAATTTAATAAACTTTAAAATACTTATAATAAAAATAAATCCTAACTTTGCATCGTCATTTTTCGAAGAAAATGTAAATCTGGCAATCACGGAATGAAATTACATCGAATATCGATACCTCTGGGTGATTCCTCATTCGATACGTGACACTTGGGAGAAAGTCTTGCATAGGTTATAGGCGTCGCGACGCTGGCGTCTGCTACGTGTGCGAACACAGTTCCGTATACAATACATATAGAAAATATAAGACCTAAGATGCCGTTATCGATTCAACTGTCGATAGTCTAGTAAACTAGGCTTTGAAACGTCATAATATTTTTCTTTAGCCCAGAGCTCGCCTGGGACTCGCCTGAAAAAAAATCTCCAATTTCAAATATTTCAGACTTACTGCAACTGAAATATATCTGTTTTAGTTAAATTGACCTAATAGCTAATTTGGTATTAAAACTAATGATTATATCTTAATTAAAATAATTTTAATTTGACCTTAGAGTCAATTTGACCTACTATAACACAACCTTACGTTAACCTTAAGTCTATTTCTTATATTTAGTTTATTATTACAGCTTTGACCTATTCTGTTTTACCCATTAATCCTTAAACCAATTTTTTAATTATATTGGCTTACTTTTAGACCTGCTTTGACCTAGTTAATCAATTTTGATTTCTTAGCTAATTTGGAATTATTGATTAGTAGACTTCAAGTCAATTTGTATGTTCTTTGACCTTAACAATGTTGTGTTTTACTTATTTAATTTATTTTTTTCTAAATTTGTCTGAAGATCATTTGCCTTTATATAGTCAGTTTGACCTAAATATTTAATTTTCTATTCAATGTTATATTTGACTTTAGAGTCAATTTGACCTACTATTCCACTTGACACAACGTTACGTTAACTTTAAGTCAATTTCTTATATTCAGTTTATTTTCACAGCTTTGACCTATTCCATTTAACCCAATAATTCTTAAGCCAATTTTTTAATTATATTAGCTTAATTTTAGACCTGATTTAAACTACTAAATTAATTTGGATTTTTTAGCTAATTTGGAACTATTGTTTAGTAGACCTCAAGTTAATTTTTATATTATTTGACCTTAACAATGTTATATTTTACCTATTTAATTTTTTTTCTGAATTTTTCTGAAGATCACTTACCTTTATATTTTGTTTGACCTAAATATTTAATTTTCTAATGAATGGTTTAACTCTTAAGCTTACTAGTTAATCAGTCCACCTATTTAATATGGTCAATTTCATTCAGGAATTTAAACCTTACAATCTTTTAGTATTTCTTATAATCTTTTAGTATTTCTTATAATCTTTCAGTATTTTCATATTTAAAACGTGAGAATGTTAAAATTTACATTTTTTGTGATATTCAACTCACAAATTATAAAAATTATTAGTTGAAAATTTCAATGTTCAAAATTTCAGTATACGCCAGATATCTAGATTTCAAAATATTTCAAAATGTTTTAATAATTTAAAAAGATTTCACAAAGATTTCAAATTTTCAAATATCTCACAAAGATTTCACAAAGGCGTGTGTAAATAAGATTTCAAAAATTTTTAAAGGTTTCAAAAAATTGTTGAAAATTTCAAAGTATTTCAGAAAGATTCCAAAGATTTCAAAAGGTTTCAAAATATTTTAGAAGAATTCACAAAGATTTCAAACTGTTTTAGAAGATTTCAAATATTTCACAAAGATTTCGAAGATTGCAAAAGATTGCACATTTCAAAAGATTTAAAGAGATTTAAAAAAATTTCAAAAGACTTCAAAATATTTCAAGGATTTCAAAAAGGCGTGTACATCAGATTTCAAAGATTTCAAATGATTTCAAAAGGTTTCAGAATATTTTAGAAGAATTCACAAAGATTTCAAATATTTCAAACGATTTTAGAAGATTTCAAATATTTCACAAAGATTTCAAAGATTACAAAATACTGCACAAATATTTCAAAGGTCTCACAAAGGTTTCAAGAATTTCAAAGATTTCAAAAGATTGTAGGAGGTTTTTAAAGATTTCAAAAGATTTCAGAGATCTCACAAAGATTTCAAGGATTTCTAAGTTTTCAAAGGATTTCAAAAGATTTCAAAAATATTTCAAAGATTCTAAATGGTTTTAGAATATTGTAGACATTTTTTAAAAGATTTCAGAGATCTCACAAAGATTTCAAGGATTTCTAAGTTTTCAAATGATTTCAAAAGATTTCAGAAATATTTCAAAAGTTTTAAAATATTGTAGAAAATTTTAATAGCTTTCAAAAGATTTCAGAGATCTCACAAATATTTCAAAGCTTTCGAAAGGTTTTAAAAGATTTTAAAAGATTTCAGAGATCTCACAAAGATTTCAGAAAGTTTTCAAAGATTTCAAAAGGTTTCAAAAGGTTTCAAAAGAACTTTAAAAGATTTCAAAAGATTTCAAACGATTTTATAAGATTTCAAGGATTTCAAATATTTTCCAAAGATTTCAAAGATTACAAAATACTGCACGAATATTTAAAAGGTTTCAGAGATCTAACAAAGATTTCAAGGATTTCTAAGTTTTCAAAGGATTTCAAAAGATTTCAAAAATATTTCAAAGTTTTTAAATTGTTTTAGAATATTGTAGAAATTTTTTAAAAGATTTCAGAGATCTCACAAAGATTTCAAGGATTTCTAAGTTTTCGAAGGATTTCAAAAGATTTCAAAAATATTTCAAAGATTTTAAAAGCTTTTAAAATATTGTAGAAATTTTAAAATATTTCAAAAGATTTCAGAGATCTCACAAAAATTATTCAAAGCTTTCGAAAGGTTTTAAAAGATTTCAGAGATCTCACAAAGATTTTAGAAACATTTCAAAGGTTTCAAAAGGTCTCAAAAGATTGTAGAAAACTTTAAAAGATTTGAAAAGATTTCAAACGATTTTATAAGATTTCAAGGATTTCAAATATTTCACAAAGATTTCAAAGATTACAAAATACTGCAAAAATATTTCAAAGGTTTCACAAAGGTTTCAAGAATTTCAAAGATTTCAAAAGGTTTCAAAAGATTATAGGAGATTTTTAAAGATTTCAAAAGATTTCAAAAGATTTTAGAGATCTCACAAATATTTCAAGGATTTCTAAGATTTCACAAAGGCGTTTGTACATAAGATTTAAAAAATCTTTAAAGGTTTCAAAAAATTGTTGAAAATTTCAAAGTATTCCAGAAAGATTCCAAAGATTTGAAAAGGTTAAAATATTTTAGAAGAATTCACAAAGATTTCAAACGATTTTAGAAGATTACAAGGATTCCAAATATTTCACAAAGATTTCAAAGATTGCAAAAGATTTAAAGAGATTTCAAAAAATTTCAAAAGACTTCAAAAAATTTCAAAAGACTTCAAAATATTTCAAGGATTTCACAAAGGCGTGTACATCAGATTTCAAATGATTTCAAAAGGTTTCAGGATATTTTAGAAGAATTCACAAAGGTTTCAAAGATTTCAAACGATTTTATAAGATTTTAAGGATTTCAAATATTTCACAAAGATTTCAAAGATTACAAAATACTGCACAAATATTTCAAAGTCTCACAAAGGTTTCAAGAATTTCAAAGATTTCAAAAGATTGTAAGAGATTTTTAAAGATTTCAAAAGATTTCAGAGATCTCACAAGGATTTCAAAAGATTTCAAAAATATTTCAAAGATTTTAAAAGGTTTTAAAATATTGTAAAAACTTTTTAAAGATTTCAAAAAATTTCAGAGATCTCACAAATATTTCAAAGCTTTCGAAAGGTTTCAAAAGATTTTAAAAGATTTAAAAATATTTCAAAATATTTCAGAGATCTCACAAAGATTTTAAGCATTTCAAACATTTCAAAAGGTTTCCAAAGATTTCACAAAGATTTCAGAAAGATTTCAAAGATTTCAAAAAGATTTCAAAGATTTCAAAAGGTCTCAGAAGATTGTAGAAAACTTTAAAATATTTGAAAACATTTCAGAGATCTCACAAAGATTTCAGAAAGATTTCCAAAGGTCTCAAAAGATTGTAGAAAACTTTAAAAGATTTGAAAAGATTTCAGAAATCTCGCAAAGATTTCAAAGACTTCGAAGATTTCAGAAAAGCGTTTACATCTGATTTAAAAGATTTCAAATGATTTAAAAAGATTTTGAAAGATTTCAGAAGAGTTCACAAAGATTTCAAATATTTTAAAAGATTTAAAGAGATTAAAAAAAAATTCAAAAGATTTCGAAAGATTTCAAAGATTAAACAAAGGTTCAAAAGATTTCACAAAGGCGTGTACATCATATTTCAAAGATGTCAGATGATTTCAAAAGATTTCAATTATTTTATTTCAAAGATTTCCCAAAGATTTTACAGATGTTAAAATTTGTTTTAAAGTTTTCAGAAGATTTCAAAATTAATTACCTACAATTAGTTAGTGACTTGCAAATTTTATATTGAAGTTCGATATCATCAGTCGGAGTTTAGTGACAATTTGAAAAATATTATCAAATTCTAAAAAACCTTTAAAGTAGAATTTTCAATATTTCTAAAAAGTTAATCATTTCTTAATAATTTATATTACTGATGTATGTAATAAAATGTAACAGTATAAAAAAATGTCGCCAACAAAAAATGCAGTGGCTCATTTTTTTTTATACTCATCCCCGATTTAATATTCTCCTTGATGTTCTACTATCCAGAAACAAGGGGAATTTTTGTAACCCTCAATGAGATCCTTTTTTGAGATCCTCAACGATTACCAGAGACTGGGGGCCACTAGTCGTTTATCTAACTGGCTTGTTCATGGATAAACGATAAGTCCAGACATTTTCTTTGCATTGGGAATTCTAGATGCAGCGTGCGAATTCAAATCATTAAATTGAAATGACATTTTGTCCCTGGAAATCCTTATCTTTTATGTTCTTATAAGGGTAGGTCTATTTCGAGATCGTATACTATCTACTAAATTGAGCATTTATATAAACAACGCAGAATTTCTGAAATTTTGACAAATTTTGTATCTGAAATCAAATCTTGGATCTACGTTGCCGGTTTCAGGCGCAAAAACACATATTTTCATTTACAAAAAAAAAAAAAACAAGAACATTTTTCGGAAAAAGCTATCTGTCCGAGCCGGTATAGTTACCTTTAGATTATGTGGTAAAAATATTACGTTCAACAATTAATCCTTT
>CAKNYM010052874.1:0-19797 GCA_932195095.1 Andricus curvator
TAAGCCTCCCCACCAACTACAAGGTGTTACAGCCCCCAGGGGAGGGAGTTGAGGATAGGTGCCGTTTGAAATTCGCGACGACCCATCGCTTTCGTGTAGATCCAGCTATAATGCATTTAGTGAGGCTTGTAGCGTTGGAGCAAACAGGACTTATAATAGTGGCCTCATAGGTTAAATCGCCATCTGCAAAATTCTTTGTAGCTGTCACTTCAATTACTAATTCATTGTTTAGTACTAATCGTTGTGGTGAGTCAATGAGGTGTGCATTCTTTTCTAGTAGAGTTGTAACCAGTCGCCTTCAGTTTTTTTCCTCATATTCCACGTTAATGTCAGTCTGGCAAAGTCCTGAGGTTTCTTGTGGAAAATTCCGTAATATTTTATCATGTCCGTTTCTCTTTCTTCCAGAAGATTAGGCATTACTGCCTTAGCAAAATTTTCTAAGTCCACGATGATTTCTTTAGAAATTTTACGAAATGATACGGGATTGTCCAAACCATTAAATCTTAAGATATGTTTGATGTGGGTTGGAATAAAAGCTCCCAATTAATTTTTCAGCTTTTCCCAAAAGTGCGATCGATACTCTTCGGCGTTTGAATTGGGATCCTTTTGCAACTGATCTCCAGCAGAACATCCTTGAACGGTTGTTGCCATAATTATGAATTTTTGATAATTAACTCAATTTTCTTGTATCCTTTCATACCTTGAACAAACAGATTTTTGGAACATTTAATATCGCCATTAATAATATTAATAATATTTAAGATTATTAAAAAAGTCAATAGGGGATTTTCCATATATTACGTAAGACGTTTTTCTTTTGTTTATATCGTTGTGTCCATTTCAACTTCACATCAATTTTATTCTCGACTTTATTTAAACAAAAGAAAAACGTCTTACGTAATTTATGGACGATCCCTAGGATCCTATTTGAAAAAAGTCGATTTTTAAGTAAAATTGAAAAAAAATTAATTTATTATTATTTGAAACTTCAATTTATGATTTTATGAATTAACTTTTTAAACTCAATATTAAACTTTTTAAATTCAATAAAAAAAAATTATTTTATTTTATACAATAATGAATAAGGCAGAAGATCATTATTATCAGCGAGATTATCAGCTGCTATGGTCATTTATAATTTTTGCTTTTAATATGATTTTTCTCTCGCTTTTTCTATTGAAAATTTGACAAAATGATGACTATTACAACAAAATAAAATAAATATCGTGGTGAATTGTGCACCTAAGTTTCAAAATAGCATAGTGAATTCATTTTTCACAATTCGCCTTGCCTTTTTGACATATTGTAAGCACAATTTACCATGATTTTCATCGTAATTTGCTGCTTTTCTCAACATTTTAATGGAAAAATTGTATTAAAAGCGAAAATAATAAACAAGTATTTCATCTGATGATATATATCGTTTACTTTATTAACGGTTGTATTGGAAAAAATGTTTTTATATTGAATTTGAATATTTATTTTCTTAAACAATTTTTCAAGCCCGTCGTGCCAGGGTAGCGAAAAGCACCTTTTGTTTTCAAACAACCTACCCGAATCAATTCTAGAAATTTAAATTAATTTAAATTCATTTATTTGAATTCAAATCATTTCATTCTTATAAATATAGCAATTAAATAATCTGCTAATCTTTCTCTAAAAAATAAGTGTGTCAAGAAAATATCGAAAGCATTGTTGTCACTTTTCCTTAATGCCGATTGGGTAATTTAAAAAAAAACTTGAAGGAATGTTGCCAAATCCACACACATAATGAAGAATCGAGTTTCAGTTCATTAAGATTTATTAATTTAAAATTTCATAATTTCATTTTCAGTTAAAATAATTAATTTTCAATCAAGAAAACGAGAAAATGCAACAAAATAGTCAAGTTTTCAACCAAACTGATGAATTTTCAACCAAAAAGATTACACGTCTATAAAAAAAAATTTCGACGAAAAATGGAATAGTTATATTTTTAGTTAAGAAAATTAATTTTTGAATAAAAAAAAATAATTTTCTACCAAAAAAGAATATTTTTTAACAAAATACATGAATTTTCAATCAAATATTTTAATTTTTATTAGAATTTTCAGCCAAAAAGGTTAATTTTCTACCAAAAAAAAGACAATTTTTCAACAAAATAGATGAATTTTCTACTAAGAAAGATTAATTTTCAACCAAAAAAATAAATTTTCTATAAAAGACGTGAAATAAAATAAATGACTATCAAAAAAAAATGTCGACAAAAAATTGAGTTGAATTTTTAAATTAAAAAATTAATTTCCAATAAAAAAAAATAATTTTCAAACAATAAAATAAATTTTTAACCAAAAAGATTAATTGCCTACCAAAAAAGAATAAGTTTTGATGAAATACACGAATTTTCAACCAAATATTTTAATTGTTATTAGAATTTTCAACCTAATAGTTGAATTTTCAACCAAAAAGGTGAATTAGTCACCAAAAAGAATAATATATTACCATAAAAGACAAAGTATCAACAAAATACAGAAATTTTCAATCAAATAGTTGAATTTTTAACTGAAGAAGTGCACTGACAAAGAATGTCACATTTTTGTGCACAATAGAACTGACAAAAATGTGAAAGAAGAATTTTTCAACAAAATAGTTCAATTGTTAACCAAACTGATGAATCATTGTTAAAAAAAATTAACTCTCATAAAAAGTGTAATAGTTGATATTTTCACACAAAAAAATTAAATTCCAATAAAATCTGTTAAATTAAACCAAAAATACGAATTTTCAACCAAATTTGTTAAATTTTTAACGAAAGAAATAAACTTTTAACTAGAATAATGCAACTTCAATAAAAATTATAAGTTTTTGTCTAAACAGTTGAACTTTTAACCCAGATGATGAATTGCCTACCAAAAAAGACAAATTTTCAACAAAATAGATGAATTTTCATCTGAAGCAGATAAATTTAAAAAAATAGTATAGTTTAATTTTAAGTTAGAATAATACGTTTCTAACGAAATAAAATGAATTTTCAACAAAATAATTAAATTTTCAACCAAACAGATAAATTTTCAACAAAAAAGAATTAATGTCTATCATAAAAAAAATGTTCGACAAAAAGTGGAAGTTAGATTTTTAGTTAAAAAAATTAATTTTCAATTTGAAAAAAAAACTATTTTTGAACAAAAAAAAATGAAATTTCAACCAAAATCATTGATTTTATAGCAAAAAAGCAAAGTTTTTAACATAATACATGAATTTTCTACCAAGAATTTTAATTTTTAATGAAATTTTCAATTTAATAGTTGCATTTTTGATCTAATAGTTGAATTTTCAACCATAAAGGTTAATTTTGTACCAAGAAAAGACAAATTTTCAACAAAATAGATGAATTTTCAAATAAAAAGAAATTCTTAACAAAAAATAGAATAATTTAATTTTCAGTTAGAGAAATAAGTTTTCAACCAAATAAAAGAAATTTTCAATGAAATATTAAAATTTCTACCAAAAATGTCGACAAAAAATTTAGTTAAATATTCAGTTAAAAAAATTAATTTTCAACTCAAAAACTAATTTTCAACCAAAAAAATGAATTTTCAACCAGAAAGGTTAATTTTTTTTACCAAAAAAGAACAATTGTTAACAAAATATATGAATTTCAAACCAAATGTTCTAATTTTTAATGGAATTTTCAACCCAATAGTTGAAGTTTTAACAAAAAGGTGAAGTAGTCACCAAGAAAATAATTATTCAAATTTTTAACTAAAGAAGATTGATGTTTAACCAATCAAGCATGAAATAGTTAAATTTTCAATTTAAAAATTGATTTTCAATTAAAATAAACTAATTTCCAAGCCAAAGAAATTAATGTTCAACCAAGAAGATTAATTTTCTACCGAAAATGACTACTTTTTTTAAAAATACATGAATTTTCAACCAAAAAGGAGAATTAGTCACCAATAAGATTAATTTTCTACCATAAAAGACAAAGTTTCAATAAAATACAGAAATTTTCAACCAAATAGTTGAATTTTTAACTTAAGAATACAAATGTTTAACTAAACATGAAATTGTTAAATTTTCAGTTAAACAGATAATTAGTAAAAAATGTTAACAGAAGAGTTAAATTTTGAACAAAAAAAAGATCTTTCAACTAAAATAATGAATCAACCAAAAAAATAAATTTTGAACCAAATAAGCTTTTGCAAATGTGTAAAATCAATATTTAAATAGAGATCTTTTTTTTTGTGTTTGAATTTATGAACCAGAATACGTAAGGTAGTTTTGAAAACATTCATAGCACAAATTTCACAACCATCAAAACTTTTTGGCAACATAACCTCAAAGTAAACAACCGATTTATAAAATAAAGCAGATCAGTTGTGCAGCTTTCTGAATTATAGAAGAGACACACACCTTACTGTATAAACGAAATATTTTCGGTCATCATTATTTAGACAACAAAAATCTTTACATAACTATTTAATAAGAAATAAAGATTATACCCACATAAAATCAGTCAATCAATACACACATGCGTTGGATCAATTAGAGAAACACTGGTGCTACACCTACGCTAACGTGAACTGATCTCCCAAAACCGAGCCCAAAACTAATCCTACCTATTCTACGCTCCACCTTTCCTAACAATTTTTCTATCATTTGTCGTAATTTAAAAAGTTATATTGTAGGTTTAGCCACTGGATTAAAGAAATCGACATATATAAATCAAAGATTTGCGTAAATGTACCTCGAAACGTGGGCGCACTGCAGATACTTTTTTTAAGGTTGAATTCGCACACTAATTAATGTTTTTTCTATTTAAAAGTACTTTTGACACTCTCTTTATAGAAATCCTTTGCCATTAGAATACAAATGAAGGCTTAATAGCATATTATCAGAAATATAAACTTATAAAAAATTATAAATGTCAACCCGTAATTTCGAGATGTACAAATACTATAATTATTTATTTCTAAAATTACTAACCTTATGCCATTTTTATCTCAATTTTCCTTCACTGTGCATTGAATGGAATAGAGTACACCGAGTTCTAGGGCAACCTGAAAACATGAAATAGTATTTACTTATATGTACTTAGAAAAATATCATTCAGCAAAGAATTGTAGGTTAGGATTGAATACAATAAACTTGTACGCCAACCCCGCCAACCTGCTAAAACAAAATAATATTAACTTGTATATCAGAAGGAATTGAATAGCATAAATAATCTAGGAAGATTTGACGTACCTTACTCACAAAACTGAATAATATTAGTTAAAAACTTCAGAGATACACGCGAGGTTGCGGCACCCACAACACACTGGTAAATTGTGGTAAATAAACAACGCGTTGCAACGCGCACACTCGCTGCGCACACAAAACTGTAGAGGGCCGTGCTATAGTGTGCTCACCGCTATCCCATAGCGACGAAGCAAGGGTCGCACGCTGAATGCACTGACTACACTCACGGGTGCCCTGAAGTTAATTTTTTTTGAAAGTCTTGTCACTTCGGAAATCATTGCAGATCTTGATTCTAGAACATTTTTTACGTTCAAACACGCAATGACGGAAATCGCAGATAGTGCCGTTTTTGTTTAAGGCCACTTTGAAGAAAAATTTTTTTTTTACAAATTATAATACTTTAATTCTACAGGAAAATGAATTTTTTAGAACGTTTTTTTATGTTTACATACATTATTACGACATAAATAAGATTGAAGTACTTTTATAATGGATATAAAAATATTTTATCGGTATAAAACTCAAAATACGCTACCTTACGTTACAATACTTTAACTGGTGTATTTAAGAATTTCTTCAAGGTTGATCCATCGTGCCAAAGAGTTTGTTTACAGACGGAACATATATACGTACAGGTGAAAAATCAAAACATATACAATACACTTTAAAATTTGCGCTCGTGTCCTTCTGCATGCTGTTTCATTCCAAAATTTAGTATCATTCGTTTTACCGAACTAATAAAATTCTGTTATGAAAACATAGAGTGTCGCGTCGATGAATAGTGTGTCAAGTGAATTGTTCCTGCTTAATCTTTATGCATTAAAAGTAGTAAAATGCAGTGTACTTTTTCTAAAGATCATCTTGCTATGCATGATGAAAACAGAAATAAAATTTGTTTACTATGCTTTGGTAAAACTGATAAAATGTTCAAAATTGACGATTCATTACTGCAAAAATTAAACAGTGCTCTTAAAACTGACATTTCAATTGAAGATCATTTGCCATGTGCATTATGAAGTTCATGTAAGAGGAAAATTTATTTTTTAACATCAGAGTCTTGGAACAGAAAAGTGCATCTTCAACTGCCAGATTTTTCAAAGTTTTCAAGTGAAACTACAGCAACAAGATCAAATCAAAATTGTAAGTGCTATTTATGTAATTTATCTAGAACCCTACATACGAAAAAGCATGAGGCTACTCACTCAAAGTCTAAAAAAAGTAAAGCAGGTAAAATCCAGCGATGTACAGAATGCTTCAGTGAAATACGAAAAGGTATTTATCATACTTGTACTCAATCTATTTTTTTGGATAATTTGCAAGAAATAAATAATAAACTAGACACAAAACAAAAGCAGCGATTGATATGTACTCTATCGAGAAGTTTCGATAATAGTTCAGCGAAGTCAATAAATAAAAGTAACAATTGCAAAACGTATGAAATAACTACTGATGACATGGTCAAATTGAAATTAAAACACAATTTAAGTAACAAAAAAACGATCGAAATTGCAGCGGACCTTCGAGCAGCAACTCGCAAACGAAGTCTCATTGAACCAGGTCTTACAAGAATTCTCGTTAAAAAAAGTCATAGCGTGGATGAATTTTTCAAAATTGAAAAAGTAACATTTAACAAAACGAAAAAGAATGTTCTAGCGCGCACGGATCAAATAATTATTCATTGCACAAATGTACCTGACTTTGTTTGTTACATCAAAGAAATGAGAGATGTTTCTAACGTTCATCTGAAAATCGGTATTGATGGGGGCGGTGGATTCCTGAAAGTTTGTTTATCGATACAACATCTTGATACTGAAACAGTTAATTTAGAAAGTAGAAGCAAACGCCGCAAACTTCAAGAAGGCATTGAAAACAAGAACTTTAAAGATTCCGGTGTAAAAAGGGTGTTTATTTTAGCTTTAGCGCCCTGTGCACAAGAAAATTACGAAAATGTGTATCAATTGTGGAACATGCTCAGTATAAATCAATGTACAGACATCACGATTGCGACCGATTTAAAGTTGGCTAATATATTAGCAGGTTTAATGTCTCACTCTAGTATGTATCCATGCACTTGGTGCTTTGCTAATAAGAAGAACAACGGATTGAAAGAACGTGGCGAGTTTCGTAGAATCGGTAACTGTTTAAGTAATTATCAAACATGGTCCGAAAAAGGTAATAACAAAAAAGACGCCAAGGATTTCAAAAGTTGTATACACCCACCAATATTTTCTGGCGATGAAAATACTAAAATTTTGGATATTATTCCACCACCTGAATTGCATTTGATGCTCGGTGTTGTCAACACACTGATTGATAAAATGTCAGTAGAATGTGAGCAAGTAACGAACGATTGGATTAAAGAGAGCAATGTTAAACGAGAAGTTACTCACGGTGGTACAGGCTTCAATGGAAATTCTTGCAAAATTTTGCTGAATAAATTGATGTTCTCCGAGCGAAAAGTAATCTAGAATGTCTAAAATACGTTGTTGCATTGAGTTGTTTCAAGAATGTTGTTAAAGATTGTTTTGGAAGTGCATTACATGCAGAATATGAACAATCCATTCAGAAATTTAAAACAAGTTACTTGGATTTAAACATTTCAGTTACTCCAAAAGTGCACGCAGTATTTTACCACGTCGTTGATTTTTGTTCCGTCTACAAAAAAGGTCTCGGTTTTTATAGTGAGGAAGCTATGGAATCAGTCCATTTTGATTTTCTGTCGACGTGGAGTAGATATAAAGTTTCACCAAATCATGTTCAATATGATCAACAATTACTCAAAGCCATATGTTCTTACAATAGTAATCATGTGTGACGTAATATTTTTATTTGTTGTTCGAAAAATTTTTGTTTCTAATTATTACTTCACAAATATACATTGGCTGTATTCGTACATTAAAAAAAACCTATTTTGTTAACAGGACGTTGTAAAAATTAATTTGCCTCTACTATTTTTATGTAGAAATAAGTAAAGAAACAAATTTTTTTTCAAAGTGGCCTTAAAAAAAACGGCACTATCTGCGATTTCTGTCATTGCGTGTTTGAACGTAAAAAATGTTCTAGAATCAAGATCTGCAATGATTTCCGAAGTAACAAGACTTTAAAAAAAAATTAACTTCAGGGCACCCGTGGCTCCCTTGATTTCTCGCTTGACTGCTCGTGATTACACGCAGCTCGCGTTAACTCTTACTGACTCGCTTACGATTTCGGAATAGTTTAAGTGATTTCTGCTGATTTCACTCAATTTTCATTCATTTCAAAATATTGGATCTTTTTCAAAAGATTCACTCAGATTCCGCTGATTTAAGATGATTTCACGAAGTTTTATGCTTGTTGCATATGATTTCATACCGATTTCAAACGATAAAACTCCTTGATTCGAGAGTGAATGGCCCCTCGGAAAAACCTTTGAAAAGCTCATTGAATTCTGCGTTGAATGAGCCCTAGTTAAATTAATTTTCCCTTGTGGGTATTCAATTATGACGTAAGAAACCCAAAGATAAAATTCCGATTTTTTGAGGAATTTTAACTCTTGGTAGGATATAGAAAAATGAATCAATTACTATTAATATATACCATTGAGCCACTTCCTTTTCGGGGTAAGCGTGACTAACTCAGTGGGAAAGGAAGTAATGTGGGGAAAGGGGTATAGTTTTTTCAATTGATCTAGAATTCCTCTGACTCAGGTTGCTGATCAATCTCTCTAGCGATCACCCCAAGTGACGAGCCTCAGAAAGTCATTATGTGATACTTGAATCTAATATTTCACAAAAGCGATGTTTAGGATTTTCGCATGCTCGCACAAAAAATTACTATTTCATCAACCCGTACAGATTTTTGAATGTTTAATATCTCAAATAAAATGCGGCGTCCTACATATCACTTTTGTAAAATGTCAAATTAAGAGATTAATTTTCCTTGCTCCTGCCAAAAGGTAAAGTCAAAGTACAGAATTCCTTAAAACTTGGAACTGAATTTTATCCTTCTCACGTGATAATTCAGTAACCACAAGACCAAATTCCTAATTTTTAATAGGTCATCCGTTTATTGTTTCGATACTATCCGTCAGTAGTGTATCTCAAATAAAAAATCCATGAATGAATAATTTGCTTTGTTGTAAACAAATTGTATAGGCAAATATTAAAAATGCATTTATTGCAAGACTTTAAAAAAAGTTGAAAAAATTGCAGTATTCTTTTATGGAAAAGCAATTACTGATTTATGCCATTTTTCGTCGCTCTGTAAAACTTTCATAACAAATTGCCTGGCGTAATTTTTGTAAATGTTTCAAAAATGAAAGGTAAGAAATAAATGAGGACCTAACCCACAAATTTTCGAAAATGGGATACTTGGCTCGAGAAATCAGAAAAATTCTTATACATAATCTGAAGAAAAGATTTTTTAATACTCTCATTTTTTTCTAGCATGCTATAAGGGCCCAACTGTGAATTTTCACGTAGGCCCATGTGCGCATGCGCAGTTGCTTCAAGCTAAACTCACTTTTTTTAAATCGAAAACTGGATTTTTTATCACTATTAAAATTTGAGAAAGCGTGTCCCTCGAGCACTCCGTTTGGAAAAATATCCTGGCAGTTGGTTTACAGATCTGGCCCAGGTCTGGATTTATCTAGACCGCCTAGTCTGGAAGGTCTGGTCTGTCTCAGGACTAACGCCAATTTTTTTGACATATTTCAAAACAATCATAGGGTTTCTAAAATGATAGAAAATAAGAAATTCACACTATCAAAACAAGACTTTTTTTTCTAATCACCTTGACAGTTTTGTCTGGTCCAGGTTTGGTGCTGATCAGCTAGCCAAGAACAAAAAAGGTTCTAAGTTCGATCAGCAAATTTTTTTTGACATATTTCAGAAAAGCTACAGGGTGTTTAAAATGATAGAATATAAGAAATTCACACTATCAAAACAAGACTTTTTTTTATCCCACAACTCGCGGTTGACCGGACGGTCTGGCCGGGGGGATAGCCAGAAAAAAAGTTAGACTTTCGGCCAGGCCCAGGCCAGACCTTCAAACCGTTCAAAAATTGTTGTTATAACTTTTTTGAGCTGTGGCTTATGAGGATGGGTTTTTCATTTAGTTTCAATTCTGTAGGTTTAGAGGAATGGTTAAGACTACCGACTGCTATTCGACAGATTCAGGTAAAGATGTAGGTTCGAAACCCCGTAGCGTTAGAAATTTTATTTGTAATATAATGTTTAAAAATGTAATATATGTATTCATTTTAAGCAGAGCCATTAACGTTTATAGACAAAATACTCGCAGCGAATTATTATTTATTTTTTAAATAATGTTTTTGTTATATCTTTAGAGAGTTTAAGGTATAGCATTAATGGTATGGTGCCAGTAGTGTGTTTTCATCTGGGTAGTACCTGACTACACCCCGAATGGGATAAGTCGGGTTAACTGGCCAGCCCCCGACTAATCCACCGTGACGAACTGGTCGGGTACTGGTCAGTTGTCCTGGCTAGCCCCCGACTTAAAGTGGGGCCAACTGGTCGGGTACCCTACCAGCCCCCCATTTGCATTTTCACACGGGTCATTCAGAATTTGATATTCATACTTGGAGACTCATGCAATTTATAAAGCTTGAATTACAATTATTTTAATTTGTACCAGTCATAAATGTAAATAATTGTTTAAGTATTACGCATTTTTATTCCGAAATACAATTTGAAAAGAAGCGAATAAATGTCAAGAGACCCCGTGTGAAAATGCAAATCAGTGGCTGGTCGGGTACCTGACCAGTTTGTCACGGTGAATTAGTCGGGGGCTGGCCAGTTAACCCGATTTATCCCATTCGGGGTGTAGTCGGGTATTAGTTGTATACCATTAAGCCATTTCCCTTTCAGGGTAGGCGTGACACTACCCGATTCGGGTAGTGTTTCTAGGTGGATAGTTTTCTTGTAGTTATAAATAACTACAAGTGTGGGCTCACCACACCCATAATATGCCAACAGCACACAGTATTCTCGAATGGTCACCCATCGAAGTACTAACCGCGCCCAACGCTGCTTGACTTTAGTGATCTGACGAGAACTGGTTTTTTCAGCGTGGCATGGCCGTTGGCCATTATTACCCAGGTAAAAATACACCACTGACACCATACCACTAATGCTATACTCTAAACTCTCTAAAGATATACCAAAAAAGGTATTTGAAAAATAAATAATAATTGGCTGCGAGTATTTTGTCTATAAATCGTAATGGCTCTGCTTAAAATGAATACATATATTACATTTTTGAACATTATATTACAAATAAAATTTCTAACGCTACGGGGTTTCGAACCTACATCTATACCTGAATATGTCGCCTAGCAGTCGGTAGTCTGAACCATTACTCTAAACCTACAGAATTGAAAATCAATGAAAAAACCGTCCATAAAAGCCACGGCTCAAAAAAGTTAAGACAGCATTTTTTCAACTCTTTTTTCTCATTTTTTTTTATTATTATACGACATCATATAGGTGTAAAATAAATAAACTGTTCAAAGGAATATAAATAAAATATTTTTTAAATAAATAGTTTAAATATTATATTTTGTTTTTCCGCGTTTTAGACTATTTTACAACTTTTGATAATGACATAAAATGTCATTTTTAATCAACATTTAAAATTTGCATCGACGGAACTCAGAAATTTTATCGCGTACTGCGAAAATTTTTTTAATAACAAATTTTTTCAAACTTTCCTGTAACGTTTTGCTTTTTATGTGTTTCAGACACATAAACAGTTTTAAAGTCTCGTTAATTTGACACTAAAAAGTTATATTAAAACAAGAATAGCCCGACCAGAGCCCGAATAGCACCCGCCTAGGCATTTTTACATAAAAATAGCCTACACAGAGGATAAGGTTTTTTTTTAAATATCTCGACTAGTCCCCGACCAGCCCCCGACTAGAAATGTTCACCAAAAATAACCCGGCTAGCGACCGACCAGTTCCCGACTACTCTCTAAATCTGAATCAGTGAAAAGTCACTGATTGTCAGTGAAATCTCACTGATTCAAATAGCTAAAATCCGGTCACTGACAACCAGTGAAAAGTTATGTACTTATTCATTCAGTGAAAGTTTCACTTTTGAGAGTTGGCAGCACTGCACCACGTCAATTTAGCAATCATAATAAAATAAGATTTCAGTAGATTCGATTAAATAATCATAGTAAAAACTTAAACCCCATAAATGTGATCAAATATAAAAAAATGTGAAAAGATTTGATGCTTCTAAACGACAAAAACCCTCATATATTTCTTTACTTTCAAGATTCGACTGTCATGAACACACCCGTTAAGTAAGTACTTTTTATACGAGTTAAGAGTATATTTTTCCCGCAGTAAATTGAGCACACTTACAGTCCAAAAATTCAAGAATTTATTTTTGCTACGTAGGTGGAAGAATAACAACAATGCTTCACTTTAAAAGTTAGAGGTTATGTCTCGCATGATTTACTCTGGTGTTACTGAATTGATTAGTGACAAGTGCAGAATCACTGTTTAATCAATGAAATTTCCAACTACTATTTCAATCAGTGAATTTTTCACTGATTCGTATTTAGAGAGTAGGGACATTGCCTAAAAAATTTCTCCAACTAGCCCCCGACTAGTGCCCGACTTTTAATAGGGCCAAGTGGGGCTATTTCTACACGGGACTCGAAAATGAAAATATATAAATTAGAACATTCAAAATTATTAACGTATTGATGCAATTAAAGTGAGAAAAATATATATAAGTTTTTTTTTGCTGCGAAAATTTTAGAATTGTGTTCTTCTTAATATGCAGTATTTACAGAAATACCAATTGTAAATCTGTATGATTTTTTTCCAATTGGCAAGGGGTACAAATACTGTAACGTAAGACAACCTGTATTGATTCTAGGAAAATCATTTTTACCGTACATTATTTTTTTGAAATAAGAAAATATTTTTGGGATTCAAAAAAAAAAGATCGAAATTTCATTTCTTGTTGAAGTAATAGTAGACTCACAACTTACTACAATTTGGTAGTTCTGAGAGTAGTAATTTTGTATCGTTAAAATAACTAGTGAATATATTTTTCTACAGGAGAATATCGAATAGAGCCAGTCGAATATCAGCCTTGGGATTTACTTCTTAGTCAAAATGGTGCTGATTTTGAAGTGGTTGGAGAATGCTTTAAAGAAGGCAAGATGATTTCAACAGAACCTCATAACTTTGGTAATTTAAAAAATAAAATATAATTTTTAGAAATATTAGAGAACTCTAGCTATAACGACTACTTTTTCCTATGTATGACGTGTTTTAATCACTTGTATCACAAATAACTATTTTACACGAAGTAAAGTGCCTGGTAGTTCTGAACTAATAATTTTTTTAATTCTTCAACTTAAATAATTACTATATTTTTCTTTCATAATCAGGTGAGGAAATTGGACCACGAGGCGGTAATTTTTTGTTTCGTCGCATAAAACCTTATATAAAAAATCAGCAAGATCATGAATGGGAGACATATGCCACATACCTGAGTGGTGTATGGATCCAAACGTATCTGCTTTCTGTTAATGAAGGTAATGTAAAAACCAAGATACAATTAAAACAAAGATATTACAGACATGTACCTAAAGTATCCAGATTTTTCAAATGTAGATTACATTGAGGCTCTGAAAAGTACTCGTAGTTTTCATCCCAGGTTAATTAAATATAAAATATCTCGTAAAGAAAAGCACGTATTAATTTTTAACTTTTTTTAAACAGTTCAAATTTCATTTTTTGTTTAACAATACCAAATTTTCGGGGTGCAATGAAAAAAATCACTATTCATATTATGCACCACTAGTGCAGAATAATTTACTTAGTAGTTTTTAATTACGTACCTGCTGATGATCAGAATAATTAAATTTTAAATTTTACTTACAGAAGTGCAGCATTAGGAGGAGGAGTTTCCATTAAGGCACTCGTGAATCGAGTAGTTTGTAAGAGATTTGGCTCCTCCTGGGGGTTTTCTCCACAAGTGGGTTTTTCCGGCCGGGTTGCACTGAAACACAATCGTATGGAGGTGCAGGCAAATGCGGGAGCTTGTAGAAATAAAGGTGTTCAATAAATGATATTTCCTGTATTTCTAGTTTGACTTATTTCGGAACCATTCTTCTCGTCTGGCTCCAAGTTTATTCGACCGCCGATGTAAAAGTATTTCGTCCTGGGTTTGTCTTCAACACGTTGAAGTCTAGTTCCGTCTTATAAGCCAGACTTCATAACGTTACAAATTTGTAATACCATTCAGCAATTTCCCTTTCGGGGTAGGCGTGACTTGTTTGGTTGGAGAATAGTAGTGTATATGGGTGTATAGGTATAGAGTAGATAGGTATAAGTTAAATAGGTATATAGGTGTAAGGTATGTAGGTATAAGGTAGATAGGTATATAGGTGTTAGGTATAAATATTTTAGATTGATCTGGAATTCTCGTGTTATTTATTTAAATGACAGTTATATTCCGCAACACTGCTCCGACCCAGGTTGCTGATCAATCTCTCTAGCGATCACCCCAAATGAAGAGCCTCACGAAATTATTATATATGGTTCCCCACTTCGGCCCATTAGTATCAAGGTCTTTGTTTCAGACGTCATTCATTCTATTGCCACTCTGTTTACAAACTATTTGTCGCCACACTTTTCTGTCTTGGCATACTACTCTAGCTTCCTTCACGTCCATGCATTTTTTCAATCAAATGTACAATTCTACATTTTAAATTGAAACTTTCAATTCAAACATTGTCTTCTTTTAAGGAAGTTCAGAATCGTTCAATTTTGGGTCTGTCCTATTTGAAATTATTTCGTTTGAAACATTTTGAAAATCATTAATAAGAATTTCGAATTCCCATCAAGCCATTTTGATTGCCAAAAATGTGAAATTCATTATTATTTATGAAATTTTTACGTCCTTGCGGCATTTGATAAAAAAAAATTTATTGTGCAAAACGATGCCAAATTCCTTAATATTAGAGAAGAATACAACTTTCTGTTTGAGTATTATCTCATTGTTGATTCTTTCAAATATAATGTATTTTGTGATCACCTAGGCTTTGACTTTTATTTTCTTTCATTTTTGTTCTTGCCTTTTGTAATTTAGGAAATGTCGTTTTCTCTTACAAATAATTGAGCCAAGAAACTAAAAAAACTGGATTGTGAAAACTTTAAGGCTGTGAATTCCGGGGGGGGGGGGGGATTCACTCGCGTATTACTCTGTATACTTCTCGCGTAATAATCGCGTAATAATGCGTTATAATGTTTATTATTACATAATAATGTGAACTTTTGCGTAATAACGCAAATATCACGCAGAATAATGCGTAATAACGCGTTATTTTGGGGTGATAGAGAGTGAAATTTTTCGTTTAAGCTGTACTTTTGTTGATTTTTTTTATACTTGATTCTCCCTACTGTACCCCCTTCAAAATATATTACAAAAATTACCCTTAGTAAAATTAATTATTATTTTATAAATATTAAAGTGTCAGAGTTGAATATTTTTCTATGAAAAACACAATCTCTGAGTGGCAGAACGAAATAAAAAAAAAATAATGCTGTCTATTCATTCGGGAACTACCACTGAATATATATATTTTTTAATTTTTACAGAAATCAGGTGTTATTTCAAAAGGAATAATTTGATATTTTGAGGACATAGCATACCATAATTTTGAGCAAAAATGAATTTTTTGAATCTCATATTACGCCATGCCCAAAATCGATTTTCCGCATCAGCTAAAACACAATTATAATAATATTTAAATTTGTATTAATAATATGTTGTTGATCTCGCATTATTTTTGAAAGATAAACTCATTTTGACATTGACGAGTTTTTAATAAAGTACATTATGAGACCGTCCACAATGAAAGGGGCCGAACGCGCAGTAGCTTCGTTTAAAGCGGGATGCACACACATTTGCACAGCGCATAATGCATGACGCACAAGATTTCTGACCTATCACAGTCCTCATTTCAATCGCTGTGATGCTCGCACATATTTTAGTCCAAGAGCTGCTGACGTTTTTCGTGAAGTGGGGATATAAGTCCTAGTTTGTGGCGAATATATCTGGGAAATGACCCTTCTTACGCAACCTGTAAATGCCAGACGCCCTGCCTGGGGCGTTTGGGCACCTGAGCTAGATGAAAAAATTGGAAATTTGAAGTGATATTATAAGAGCCAATTTTCTCCTAGGATCGATTATTGATGCCCCAAGATTATTATTATTCAATCGCCAGACCGATAGCTTGGGGATAACATACTGCCAGACTCGATAATTATCAATAAAAAAACTTGGACTTCGAAGTAATAGTATAAGGTCTGGCAATTTTAATAACATAAAGAATAGTATTCACAGGTAGCATTCGTAAAACGACAGACCAAAATTCCGGGGATAACACCTTGAAAATTAAGTTTGAAAATGAATAATTTTCCTCGAAAGTGTGGGTCAGAGCGGGCACCGAGGGACGTTGCCGGCAGTCGCCGTCTGCGTTATCCCCTCCACTCAGCCTTTTACCCTGACGCGGCTGCTCCCTTGTCAATCGGTCCGCGCGCAGACCCACACTTTCAAAGAAAATTATTCATTTTCAAACTTAATTTTCAAGGTGTTATCCGCGGAATTTCGGTCTGTCGTTTTACGAATGCTACCTGTGAATACTATTCTTTATGTTACTAAAAACGCCAGACCTTATACTATCACTTCAAATCCCAAGTTTTTTTAATGATAATTATCGAGTCTGGCAGTATGTTATCCCCAAGCTGTCGGTCTGGCGATTGAATAATAATAAACTAGGGGCATCAATAATCGATCCTAGAAGAAAATTGTCTCTTATACTATCACTTCAAATTTCCCATTTTTTCACCTGGCTCAGATGCGCAAACGCCCCAGGCAGGGCGTCTGGCATTGACGGGTTTCGAAAGAAGGGTCATTTCCCAGATATATTCGCCACAAACTAGGACTTGTACTCCCACTTCACGAAAAACGTCACCAGCTCTTGGACTATTGGCGCAGAAGGCATCGAAAGGTTTGCAACGTTGCTCTTTCATGCATTTTGCAGCCTTCTTGTGCAATCTGCAGCCGCTTGTGGCAGACGATTTTCAATTGTCTTTAATAATCAAAGACAGGCGAAGAAGAAGTTTCACATATAATCACTTGTTTCTATAAATATTAGATTAATTGTCCACGAAAAACACAGTCCTCACAATTCTCACGTCAACACTTTACAGATTGAGGTTATAAAACGCTGGTCGACGCCACGTGATGCTAGCTTGCTAAAGCCCCGTGAATAGGAAGGAGTCATGCAGATCCGTGTGCGTTCGAACGTGTTCTCTTGTGCGTTCTGCCTTGTGCTTATTCGAAATGCAAAAGCGTGTGCTTTCCGCTTTACAGGAGGGTCGATTAAAGAGGCGGTCCAACACAGGAACTCCATAAGAGTGGCTCCACTTTGCAGTTGAATAACAATTACAATTTTTCACATATAGGAAAGTAGTATAGGTAGGGGGCTTCTGCACCACTACTATGTAGTTCATGTCAAGTCAGTTAAATTCGAGGGATATTAAAAGTTGCACATGAGGAAATTTTAATTTGAACAGGGGAGGTACCAATTTGAAAGTTTTACCAGATGGAAAAAATATTTGCTGACGCCAAATGTGCAGAATTTGAATTCAACCGAACGGCGTTTCTTGAAGTCCAGCGTTTAAAAGAACGATAGTGAGCAATATTTTGGATTTTGAATTCAACCCAATGCTGCTGAAAATAGCCAACGCTGGAAGGAACGAAATTCTTTTTCAAAAGGAAGTTGAATTGATGCGCATATATTCAAAGTACACAATTTTCCCCATTGCAATGTTTATTTATTCTTATTATTCAAAAACATGTAGTGCACAAAATTTACAAAAAAAGATTATTATTGTACATACAGTAACTCCCGCTAACTGCAAGCTCCGTAAGTTCCACTTTTTGCCACGTCTCCTCTACACGTATTTTAACGAACACTCCATTCTGTTTTCCACTTAAGCGACTGCGAGCGGCTGCGAGTCTTTGCACATATCCCAAAGTGCGAGCTCAAACGCAGCGTGGTTATACGGCGGATCAGAGTGGGTGTACTCAATAAGTGCCGAATTCTTGAAATTATACTCCCCTACAGCCCCGTCAGACTGGCAGTGTCCGGGAGGGTACTGTATTTAAATTCAAAAAGATTATAGGGTCCTCCGAAGTAGCAGAAATAGAGATTTTCATTGTTAGTTGTTTCTTCCATCTTCTCAAACGTATCCTCGCACATAGCATCCTCGGAAACTTTCATGATGCTGCTAAGTAGGAATACTGTCAACTGGTTTTTCAGCTCAACCAAAATCGTGGTACCATAATTGGTTTGAATTTTACGAAACCTGGAAACGGTATCATAGCTAAATGCTGATGAAACAATGATTGGTCATTCACCAACTGACAATTTGTGTTTGTATCCGTGCTAAGAAACCAACAGTCGATAAGTTGTTACTGAAGACAGGTAGCGCTAGCGTCAAGTCAGTTAGATTTGCGGTCACTTAAAAGTTGCATGTGGAAAATATAAATTTGAGGAGGGGGTAGCAATTAAAAAGTTTTACCAGAAGCAAAAAAGAATTTTCTCAGGCGTAGTGAATAAATATTGGAAATTTGAGGTTAGTTCCCGAGGTGATTTATCCAAAATGTATTTACTACATTTCTTGTTTGGATCGCTGTTTAAATCAGACTAAAGAGTAAAAGTGATGAAAAAATGTAAACACAAATTTCATCTTATAAATTTAAATAATTTAAGAGAGTGGTGGTGGTGGTGGTGCATGTATAGTTATTCAATGTATGTATATAAAACCTGCCTTACGTAGTTTCTCCATAATAAAGAGAATTTGATTAATATAATGTTAATTTCCTGTAGCCTGAAAGGTTACGAGCAAACGCAAACGATCAACCAGTTCGATAAGATCACCATAGTAGGGATACTTTATTTTTAGGCTTTTTTCACTTCCTGACATTGGGATAGAGAAAATCCACCTTCAGAGTATCGCTTGCGTGGAAAAAATTTCGCAATAATGTTCTTGTACTTCGTATTATTGCTATTACGAATAGTTTTAGAGGAAATGACATGCTTTTTGTAAGCGTTTGTGTTGATGAGGATTTCTTTACTGTTATTTAGGTCGCTCAAGCTTATGTGACACTCCTCAGGTACCTGTCTAAATAATAATTCGAGAAGGCCAACAGTTTTCAAGTACTGTTTATCTCCCACGTAGATGAGGTGATCATCAAAATGAACAGGTGTATCACTAATCGTGAGAGCTTCACCTAGTCTACGTACACCGTAAACCATATTCGAATATTGTTTTCTATTTTGACTAAGTATCCTGAGGAACTTGTTGGTAAGCCACTGATAATTATCAACAGGCTCTGTTGCACTATCTCCTTCAACCATTTTTATATCTAACTGCCCCAAAATCCTCTTCTTTATCATCATCAGTAGTCATGAATGATGCGTTCTCATCACCATCACCATCACCATCACCATCACCATCACCATCACCATCAC
>CAKNYM010052874.1:19807-36768 GCA_932195095.1 Andricus curvator
CATCACCATCACCATCACCATCACCATCACCATCACCATCACCATCAGCATCACCATCACCATCACCATCACCATCACCATCACCATTCCGTGTGGGGTTGCTGGTCCCCCATCGGGCGGCTCCCCAGGTTGCGGATAGGGGAACGCCTCCCAGATATGGGTGGTACCGGGGAAATCAAATACCGGGGTTGGACAGAAACCAGCTAGGGGAAGGAACCCCGAAGCAGAAACCAGTCATGAGCGGGTACGACAAAAACACACTACCCCAAGGGTAGAAATCTCCCCGCCGGTTCCGATCGGGTGCAAGCCCCGGTGGCCGGTGCCGGTTCCATGGATTTTGGGGGGAACCAATCTTACTTTGACAGGAGCGCCTGCGAGGAGTTAGGTGGTCTTTTGGACGTGACGGAGGAGGTGGAAGTATCGATGAACAAGGTGGACATCGCATAAGTGGATGCCAAACTCTCAGAGACGTGTGCACTCTTTGAAGAGTTAAGAGGCACCATAAAAGAAATGGTGGATTTTAGCAGCACGAAGAAGAATATGTGGCTGCCAATTAGGGATGAGCTGGAACGAGCGGAGCGGCTTATGAACGAACTGCGCGATCACTCTATGGCGACCGAAGGGCTTCATAGGGATTTGATCGAGAATGTTGGACGAACTGCCCGAACGAGAGCCATGACTCAAAAGGAGAAGGCAAAGAAGAAGACAGACAAAAGCTGCACTCAGACTGATGAAGCCGTGGCAGCTCCCACTCCCCGTGATAGGAAGCGAGAGAGGGAGTGGACCCTGAGTCCAGTAGAGATAAGTCCTTCCAAGCCAAGATGCAAAAAGCCGATGACACGTAACGCTCCAGCGCCAACGACCTCAACACCGAAGAAGGTGGAAAAAACCAAGAGTCTGCGCCAAAACGCAGGAAGAGGCAGATGCGAGCTAGAACCGAGGCGGTCCTTATCAAACCGACCGAGGGACTTAGCTACGCGACGGTCCTCAAGGACCTTAAGAAGAAGGTGAAACCTGACGCCCTTGGCGTAAAAATCAAGCGGGTCAGGCAAACGAGACACGGTGAGGTTCTAGTAGAACTGGGACAGATGGAGAAGAAGTAGAGGAAGCCGTTCGAAAACATTTCGGCAAACCGGCTGGAGGCATCAGGATCAGCCTCACGAAAAAACCCTTCAGAGGCAATCTGAAGGCTTTCGTGGAGCTGGCAGAAGATCTGGCTGTAAGCTTGGTGCGCATTGGACACCTTAAGGTGGGGTGGGTATCGTGTCGTGTGCACAAGAAGGCGGAGGCAATGGCACATGGCAGCGAACTGCGAGAGTCCAGATAGGACCAAATCATGCTGGCGATGCGGCAAAGAGGGGCATAAAGCTACAGTATGGGAAAACACACCGTAGTGCTACCTCTGCGCCGCAAAGGAAGATAAGCCCCGGACATACCATCACCCTGGGACAAGGAATTGCTTGGCGTTCAGAGACGCAGCCTCGTTGAAGAAGCCTCTTGGACATGCAAGCTAACATCATAGCTGGGCAGTTCCGACAAGAAGCCCAGTTAACTAGGAGAAGGCCTAGCTGGCACAAAGGATGAAGGCCGAGGCACGGCCGAAGAACGGCACCCCCTGAAGTAATGCGAAAGCGGTTCCGGGGGGAATCATGCCAAGGAGAAAGGTGTTGGTTTTTAGTCGGTGGTTGGTAGCATCACTATAATGATCGATTTAAGATCTTTGTGTATATTTATATATATTAAGATGATTGTAGTGATGATACCAATATCCCGACACTACGGAGAAGTGCGGATCCTTTTCGGTGTGTGTTAGCACATTTTCCACCTTCCCTCGTAAAAAAAAATGAAATAAAATAATCCCCATCACCGGCACCGTCACCGTCACCGTCGGATGGGAATATGCTCGCTGGAAACAGAGGGTAGGGCTGAAATAAAATAGGCCCCGCGGACCAACCACACGATTGGTGACGGTCGCAGCCCACTGGGAGTGTTTCGAAACCATGTTCGGTCTTTCCGCCGTCATGGTCTACGGGCTGCTGTGAGCTTGCTCTGCCGAGGTGTAAGCTGTGACCGGGCATCTGGAGCCAGCCTCTTCGGGCCTTGATCGGGGAGTGCGTGGTGGCTGCAGGGAACGGAACCTGCAATGCTCCGGGCGAGTCCGGTCCGTCCGTGTATTCCGGGACCGGTTAAACGAAGGCTGGGCCCCAGAGTACTGGGGTAGGACTTAGGTCCGAGGGTATAACCGTTCCTAGCTATTTCGGCCCGCCCCTCCACGCACGATACGCTGGTGAATACTTTATTATGGACTGTAAAGACGGGAATCGAAGAGGGAGCGAGGAGACGAACGTGGAAGAGGAGCGAGACTTCAGCAACTCCTTCGACGTGGTGGAACGTGGCGTGCTTAAGTCTGATGCTGCTGAGATGAAAAGGTGCTTCGGAGCCTCACAGGATCAGCTGAGAATGGAGCACAGAAAGGTACGGCTGTGCCTCAAACAAATAATGGAGATGTACATATCAGAGAAGGACACGAATCCGGACCTGATGGAACAAGTGAAGGAGGCTCAAAGTGCCATGAATTCAGCGGGATATACGGTGAGAGCCCTCAATCGACGGTTTAAGTATTATGAGGAGAGCATTAATAGAGTGTTCAGAGAGAAGATAGGCGAGAAGATCAGAGAGAAGTCTCTCTTGAGCTCCACCTTTAGGGAGAGAACGGCTTCCATCAGCACGCAGACGGAGCCGCAGAAACTGGCGGAGGAAGCGACGGACACGCGCAAGCAGGAGAGGGGAATGATCCTCAGCCCGCCGAGCGGATGTGGAGGTGAGAATCCAGCCCTGAAAAAGACCAGGACACAGGAAGGTGTCGCCTGGTCTAAGGTTGGCAGGAGAAGGAGGTGCAAAAAGGAGAGGACGGAGGAGAAGAAGAAGGCTGAGAAGGAGGTAATGCCCCAAAGGGACAAGGTGCCCGATAAGGGACAAGCCCCCAAGAAGAAGAAGAGGAGAATCCATCTAGAGGCCGTAACAATCACGCCAGCCCCGGGGATGAAATACGCGGATGTATTGAGGGACATCCAGAAGAAGGTGAAGCCTGAGGACCATGGCGTAAATGTCAAGTCCATCAGGCAGACGAGGACGGGCGACGTCCTCACCGAGGTGGGTGCCAAGGCGGAGCGGCAGCACTTCGGTGATGCCATTTCGGAGGCCCTCGGATGAGGCGGGTGTGTCCGACACCTCGTCCCAAGGGCACAGGTGGTGATCTACGTCTTAGTCGAGACCACGGAGGCAGCTGTGAGGACGGCCCTAGGAGAGCAGCTTGGCTCTCCACCTAGGATCAGCCTCACCAAAACAAGCAGCAGAGGCTGCATCCTAGCTTTCGTCGAGCTGGATGCGGCCGCTGCTGCCAAAATGGAGAAGATCGCCCGACTGAAGGTTGGATGGGTGAACTGTCGGGTAAAAGCGCATAGCGCCGAAACCCGGTGCTACAGGTGCCACTCTCTGGGGCACGTTGCGCGAGAGTGTGCGACAAAAGATCGCAGGAGATGCCTCCAAGAGGGCCATAAGGCAGCGAAGTGCCAGAATCTGGCAACACCCCACCCGCCGGCTACTGCCAGGAGGAAGATGTAGAATTGGTGAAATAAAGAAGAAGTCCAAGTTGACAAGACGGATGAGCGCCGAGGTACGGTGAAATGGCCTTACTCCCCTGTTCCTGAAGTAATGCGAAAGCGGTTCCGGGAGCATGGGTTGGCAGGTACAAAGGAGTTCGTTAGTGGGTATGGCCGTTTAGGCTGAGTCCCACACTCACATTCGTTCCTTAAGGGCTTACGGCCCCTAAAGTTCTAATGTGGTCAGTGCATAAAGCATTTTCAATTCTCCTTTTAAAAAAAAAAAAAAAAAATCATCATCATCCTCTTGTTCAATTTCTTTAGGAAATAATTGTTGGACTTCGTCGTTAGCTTCAAGCGGTGGTGGCTTAATTTCAGACTTTGATTCCGGCAACACTTGATTAACTTTTTCATTGGTAGAATATTTAGTAATGTTTACTAGTCTCTGACAGTGGTGTCACTGTAGGCTTGAACGCTGAAATCCATGTTCATTTGACTGCAGCTCAATGAACACTGATGAACTGCTTTCGCTACATTTCTATTCATAGCAATGAAGTAGTTGAATGTTAATCATGACTAGTTGAAAAGCAATTTTCCATTCAATATTTTATCAACCAAAGTATCTTTGTTATCATCCCTTTCTTCAACCACTTCAACCATCTACATTCTGCACCTCCACCACCACCTGTGCACACTTTGTGCAACGTTGATTCAACGTTCCTTTAACGTTGATTCAACATTGTTTCAACGTTGCTTCAACGTTGAACCACCACCACCACCGCTGCTATGATTCTACATACAGATTATAACGAACTTGTAGATGCTTTGCGATTTTACATTAACTCTCATCATTAATTACAAGTCTCGAGTATCAAGCCATTGTCCACATATTGCGTCAAAGAAACATCATATTTTAGCGAGCATGAACATCATGAATTTTTGGTTTTCACGATGTTTAATTTGTATAATTACGTTAAGAGATTATTCTGTTAAACTAAGTTAAGAATCTACATTGTGAACTTAGGCGAAGTGTTTTTTCATGAATAAACAAACATTTAAGCCAAAGGTATTCTCTTTCTAACTAACGCTGAGGAGCATGAAAGCTACGAGGGTTTCCATAAGCCTGCCTTCAGTTCTCCACAGCACGTCAAAGTGAGAGGGTCCCTCGCTGCGGCACGGCGAAAGTACCGCCACTTCTGCGGCATGTCACATTTGCGACACGTCACATTTGCGGCATGTCACGACTGTGGTATCTCTATCTAGCGGCTTCTTTCCCGCGCGTTATTTCTTACAGTAAAATTGACATTTTTTAGGCATCCCACACCGCACCCCTGTATCTGACCAAAGAAATGATGTTGGTCGAATCCCTTTTCACTGGTGAGAGATGCCGCTAGGTAGATATGCCGCAGTTGTGACATTCCGCAGATGAGACATGCCGCAGATATGACATGCCGCAGATATGACATGCGACAGATGTGACATGCTGCAGATGTGACATGCCACAGATGTGACATGCCGCAGTTGTGACTTGCCGCTTGTGAGATGATATGGACCCGTATTGCATTTTTCTGTCCCTCCTGCTGTATTTGAAATATCGGAGTGGATAGACTGTCTGTACCGGCAAAAAAGTTATCTGCTGGTACTGGCCAAAAAGTTCCCTGCCGGTACCAGTAAAAAACATATTTTTAGCATGCCAAAGAGACTGTCTAGCATTTCAGAGTAAGGACATGTGATTTAGGACTTATTTCGTCCTATTTTGGTTTTTGACACTATATATATAGTCACAGAAATAATGTTCGTCCAATCTTACCCCTTTCCAACGCCTCATGGGGGCAAGAAGACACACCTCTGACTGGTCACAGAAATAATTTTGGTCAAACCTTACCCTTTTCCAATGTCCCCTTTGACTGGTCACAGAAATAATGTTGGTCAAACCTTAATTCTTTCCAATGTCTCATGGGGGGCAAGAAGACACCTCTTTGACTGGTCACAGATATAATTTTGGTCAAACCCCTACCCCTTTCCAACTTCTCGTGGGGGCGGGAAGGCACCCGTTTGACTGGTCACAGATATAATGTTGGTCAAACCCCTACCCCTATTCAATGTCTCGTGTGGGCGGGAAGGTACTGTCTTGTGCCTCTTCATAGGCTTAGCCTCTCCCGGTGGGGTGTCTTCTGAGCTCCTCCCTCTCTTTTGAGCCTCGATGCTGGTTGTCGGCGTTGTGGTTGCAAATGTTCCAGCCCTCACAGCTGCTTTACTGGCCTGCTGCGCTTGCCTCCTCAATTTCATTTTCAGGCAACCTGTGATGCGTTTGTTCTTTTTGAGGGACTGATTGGCCGCTCCCGTTTCCATAACCTCATTCAGGGGCTCAACCCCTCTCCCGATTCTGCCACCTCCTTTCCTCCTTCCTTCAAGTTTTTTGTCTTAGGGCGTGTTTATTTTGATCCCACGAGCAGCTAGGGAAATAAAAGGTCTGCCTCTGCAGAGCCCCGCACACAGGGTTAAGACTACTTACTCGGGGAGGTCGTCCGGTGTCCCGGAGAGGCCGTTAGGACACCTTCATACCCCTAAGTGCCAAGGTGCCACGGGCACGATCACTCTACACCCATGGCTTAGGGGGATGGCCAAGTTGAGTGAGACACTTAATGAATACCCGCTCGTAGGCCACCAGACCAACGGACAGCTTTTCTTGGTCGCTGTGCGGGCCGTTGGTCATTCCCGTCCCGATTCCAAAACTGGATATTGGTCCGGGAGGAACCTCGACCCAGGGATCAAGAAGGCCCGTGTTAGCTAGGCTCTCTCACCGATCTACCATACTGCAATCATACATGCCAGGAAAACCCGTTTATAGGGATCTTTTCATCCATATCCATACACATGCAGGCCGAGGTCCGTTTGACCCCCTTGTCCTTGTCCTTGTTAAAATAAATAATCAATTTATTATTTATTTATTACTTAATTCAAATAATTTTTACTTCGAGTATATTTTTCTCAAAATTCAAAGTATTACTAAGTTTTTAAACTAATTCCACAAAAAATGAAAACATATTTGCATATAATTTTCAAAATTGAATTTAGGTAGTCATTTTAAAACATTACAAATAATTAATAAAATTATGTAATTGGAATACAGGTAATTTAAACAAAGATAAACTTTTATTATGCAATACTATTTTAGTAGTTAAGCTATGAGAGTTCTGGGGATAATCACCTGGTAAAACAGTGACCCGTCAGTTACCGACAGTCTGTAATTGTAATGGCGGTAAGGTAGAGCCCTGACATGCAATATCGACTTTATTAATGATCTTTTTATAACATAGACAATGTATTATTAAGAGAATTTGTAAAGAAAATGACAGTTATTCCAAATAGTTAAATTCAAAATAATTATAGGGTCCTCCCAAGTAACGAAAAAAGAGCGTCTTAGCCTTATGCGCTTCTTTCAACTTCCCAAACGTCTCATCACAGCTAGCATCCTCAAAAATGTTCATAATGCGGATGGGTAAGAAGATTGAAAATTGGTTTTTCAAATTGGACACAATTCTTGTACCATACTTTGTGCGACCAACCTTATTGATCATTTTGAGATCCATCTTCTTCAAAGACATTTTTCACCTCCACTGGATGACTACCTTTGCAATATGTTCGACGGTGGACTGAAGCC
This sequence comes from Andricus curvator, assembly GCA_932195095.1. Classification (NCBI taxonomy): domain Eukaryota; kingdom Metazoa; phylum Arthropoda; class Insecta; order Hymenoptera; family Cynipidae; genus Andricus; species Andricus curvator. The sequence continues at coordinate 27,074 of CAKNYM010052874.1, forward strand.
TCTACGATCCGACACTGATTCTATAGGCCATTTCCCCCCATACTACCTAACCTCTAGAAGGATTGAACATTTTAGAAACTTTGATGGATCTTTTCAGCAGAATCCTTAGAGGTCATCTGTCTTATCGATGTTTCTAGAAAGATTGATCAAAGCTTCTATAAATCTTCAATCCTTCTAGTAGGTAGAGTGGGGGCAATGAGCTATAAAAGCAGGGCTCTAGCAAAGCAGTCAGTTCAATTACGGCACTGAAATAATTAGCCTTAAAATATATGAAGTGAAAAGTAGTGGAAGTAAATAGTTAGAAAAAAGAACGTAGTAGAGTGAAAAACAGTAAAAGATGCCACTTGACGAGTGCGCGAAACTGTTTGCAATAATAGAGGTTGCATTAACCCTACTTTTATCATCGGGAAATGTACAACTGAATAAAGTTATTCGTTGGAAAAATGTGTGCCAGATTTGTTTGAAGAATGTCAGGAAGGAGTTGTATAGAATGCCACAGCTAAAGATAAATAAAAAACGAAAATGTCTACATCTTGTAGAGAAACTGGAATGTCTCAAAGCTTGTTTCAATTTACTAACAAAAAGAGGTAGCGGTGTTCAAAACAAACTATTAGAACTTGAAGACATAACTAATCGCATTCAGTGGGTTGATGTGGACGAACCGTTCAAGAGTCGAGTTCGAGCATGTTCTGTAGTAAATCTGATACACAAGTATGTGCTTGCCTTTCTCGACGACACTAGATATTTATTTATAGTTGAGGTGCGCAAGATTTTACGTGAACAGAATGCTTTAAAAATCAATTCTGTGCTGAATAGAATTTTATCTGAACATTCGTATGGAGATACCTGCGGATAACAACTTCAAATCAAAAAATGAAGAAGTATATCAGGTTACAGATCTGAAACTCTGGTTTACTAACTATATAAGACACCCTGTCCTGCAAGAAATGGAGGAATTTGAAGAAGAAGACTCGGGATGGACTTTGCATTTAATGTTGAATTTAGAAGTCAATATCAACAAACTTAATCTTATGAAAGGTAGCTCCTGCATCATACTTCCCCCATGGATCAACAGAAAAAAAGCTTTTATCAACGTGAAAAATAAAAACAGTGAATGCTTAAAGTGGGCTATATTATCATGAATCCATCCAGTCGATAAGAATCAGTATAAACCTAATCTTGTATCCAGCTATCAACAGTACAAAGATGAATTAGAATTTTCTGGAATTAAGTTTCCGGTTGCATTAAAAGACGTCCCTATTGAAAAATCCGACGTAGGATACGTCATCGGTAACGACGTCGAAAACTACGCCGGAAACAAGGTCGGAAACGACATCCAAAATAAGGTCGGAAACGACACCGGAAACGACGCCGAAAACAAGATCGGAATTTGAGACCGTATACGACGTCGTTTACGACTTCGGTCCTGGTGTAAAAAAAAAAAAAAAATTAATATGTACTTATAACTATGATAGCAAATATTATTATTATGTAAATAAAGTTATAATTTGTATAATTCATCACAAACATAATGATAAAAGTGAGTTGCAGGGAATGGTAAGCGCAAATTATTATAGGCAAAAGAAATATGGTTTTGTACGATTTATTTTGTCATACAAATAATTATTTCATAATAATAATATTAATAGTAACTCAAATTTTTTTAACGCAAAGCATTTTTCTATAGTTATTTCGTCGATAACTTAACTCACACTCTCTTGAAAAATATTCATATTTATTTTACTGGTGCGAATTCGCACTAGTGTGGACTCTGCGGGTTAAGATATTGGTCATCGTTATTAGGATGGTAGTTAGATTGACCATTTATCATATTTTAATCAATCTCTGCATTTTTTTTAACACCTTCTGAGGTCGGTAATTTTATCGGAAAGATATTTCCAATATTTTTGCACCCTGAGGTGTCGATTGATTCCCTTCACACCTGCATCAGTGACTTTTTCATAAAGTAGGTCTGGAATAGTTAAATCAAAACTATAGAAAATTGCACCAATAAGAATTAAAAATTGCGTAAATGTTTTTTAATAAAATAATGCTAATCACTATTTTCTTTTTTGAGGGCGTTCACAGCTGCCGAAAAATTTCCTGATTACCATTGTTTCTATTATTCCTATTTGCTCTCTGAAAATCTAAACATTTTCTTTGAAGTACAGCTGTACCCCAAAGTACCTCAGCTACTTCTCGAACAAATCTGGAATCGCTCTTCCGTTTTATATATTCCCAAATATCAAGGTGAATATAAAACCCTTCACCTAGGTGAACCCATAAAAAATATTCAGTTGCATTAAAAATATATTTCACTAAATTCGGGGCCAAATGTCGAGGCCCCTCACTTTTTTGGGCAAAACATACCAAAAAACAGGGTTTTTCGGCCTCCTTTTTTGAGCGTCGACTTTCATCTGTTCCCAGAAAGCGGTCGACGTTTGGAAAAATCTGAAAAAATTCAGAGATATTCTTTCAACATTCTTTAATGCAATACATTTTTCAAAACTCAGAAATAATCTAAAATTTACTTCTTGCGGTGATTTATTTACAAACACTTTATCTTCAGAACAAATGACGATAGGAAACCGTGTAATGGCTCCAATGTGCACTTTTGTGATGAGAAATATCATTTCCAATATTTCTGACTTTAATCAATTTTGGCGCTTGTTATGGCAAAACAGGACAACCAGTAGAAAAAAGTACCCTTTCGAAGACAATATTAACGGAGTTGGATTGCTTCCGGAGTTACTATTTTCATCGAAAGGGTACTTTTTTTCTACTACTTGTCCTGCTGTGCCGAACCACGCTCCGACATTGATTAAAGTCAGAAATCTTCAAAATGATATTTCTTGCGTAAAAATGATTTTATCATAAATTTAATTATTGAACTGCACTGTCATCACAAAATTGCACATTTGGAGCCATTGCACGGCTATCTATCTTCATTCGTTCTCAAGATGAAGTTTTTGTAAATAAATCACCGCAAAAATAAATTCTTTAATATTTCAGAATTTGGAAAATGTATTGCATTAAAGAATTTCGAAAGAATGTCTGTAAATTTTTTAAAATTTTTCCAAACGTCGACCGCTTCCTGGGAATAGGTGAGCATCGATGCCTAAAAAAGGAGGCCGAGAACCCCTGTCTTCTGGGATGTTTTGCCCTCGAACTATTGATAAAATTTGTGTAGGATATAAGTGTTCATATCGTTGAATTCGGAAGAATTTAAGCTTTCAGATTCTTTTCATTAGACAATTCAGAGACTTTTTTATGTGAGTTGCAATCAAAAGAAGTCAGGGGCCTCGACATTTGTCCCCGACTTTAATTAATAATATTTATGTATGAAGTTATTGGCATACGTCTTCGCCATTAATTCGTTGAGGAGGCTGATAGTGACGATAACCCGTATTCGCCTCGTCAGGTTCATTGGCATCCTCTTGATATGCCTCTTCTTCAGGCCGAAGCCGAGGAGGTAAAGCTGATCTTGGAGGAGCTGTTCCTGAAGTTTGAGCCTCGAAGTTCCTCGAATCACCAAGTTGCTTTTTCTGATGTTGTCTTTGATCATCTTTAAATAAGAAAAATATATTTCCTTACATTATAAATAACGAAATAAAAACTAGAAGTAAGAAATCTCATAGTAGCCGACTAAATCTATGAGAATTATTCTATTCTACAATTCTAATTTAAATTAAAATTTTTCTATTCTAAAATAAAGACTCCAACTTACTATTTTTTGATCCTACAGATTTTGATATTCAAGCCAAAATTGCACAGATTTACTTACATTTACTTAAGAAACTGAACTACAAAATGAATAATTCTAAGAGGTGAATTTTTCAATTTATAACTCAGATGTAATATACTAACTATGTAGTACTGACAAATCCAAGTCACTATTCACCAGTACGGTGTCGCTAGAATTAATCGAATTTGAATTATTTAATTCTACTGTCTCTTCGCTTGAGAAGATGTCACTTGTGTTGCCTTCCTCTCCATTAGGTGCTGTAAAGAAAATGAACATTTATTTTGTTAATAAACATTTTCCATCTCTACGAAAATCAATTATGGTATTACCTTCTCCTGGAGAATCATCTTTGTCCGATTCGGATGTATCTTCAAATGGCCGGCGACTGTTTATTAGCTGCTTGTGTTTTTTCAAAATGTCCTCATTTGTTTTCCGCCTAGCTGCTTCAGTTTTAAAGAGATTCCTCTTCTTGGAACCCAGTTTCGAATACAAAAATGTATTACATACATGTTCAAATGAACCGCCGCATAGCAGAAGGGGATATCTTACTCCGAGCGCAAAGGGATCCTCATAATGTAAAAATTACGATTCTACAAATATTGTTTGATATTATGCAAGCTAAGCAATTATTTGAAATACATTCCCAAAAATGTAATTTAAAAAAAAATTAAAAAGCTGTGAGAAGCCATTGCGCTCAGACTAAAAATTTTTACATCTCTTTCTCCGACTAATTAATTTATAAATTAAGTCATTAATTAATAACTTTTTTGATAAGGTTTAATATTTTTAATTTATTTATGTTTATTTTCATTGAAAAAATTATTGTTTTAAAATGAATTATTCATTCAATTCATTCATGTATTATTGAATTTATTATTTTTATTGATTGAAGAATATTCATTTTTATTGGAATTGTTATATTTATTTCATCCATGGTAATAATTTATAGAAAAGAATATATATAAATAGAATTACCAAAAAAAAATTATTGTAATTTTAATAATATTTATTATTTCAATTATTTTTAATAATTATATGTATATTAATATGATACTTTCTTTTTTCTTTCTTCTTTTTCTTTATACCTTATTTTTTATTATTCTTATTACCTTTTTGCAATTGCTGTTGCGAACGCCTCCATTATTTTTTCACTTGGATATTTTAGACGATTTTCCCTTTTCGCCTTCAGGATATCAGACTTCTTCACTGTAAATATAAGACGTTTTTCAAATATTATTTATATATAAAAAAATATTCCAATTAATGTTACTTAACAATCTTATTTCATAATAACTTAATAACTTTATTTATCTAGCATTGGTCAATTTTTCACACTTTCATTTTAAAAATGACGTTAAACAAAAATATAAAAACAAGCAAAGAAAAAAAATTAAATGTTCCATTTCACTTTGTAGCCACACTTATTTTTCTGGATTAAAACTCAAGGATTAAATCTAGGTAACGAAAAAATGTGCAATTTAGTATTTATCGATTAGCTCACAAATTTTTTATTATGATAAGGAAGTATGTTAATATGAAAATTATTATAGTATATTATTTAAATTTTACTTTCCACCTAATAAGAGAATGTACGCATTGCACAAATAATCCCCCTTATCTTATTTCCCAGACCACCAAACTTTATAGTTATGATGGGCATGGAAATCATGGTAATACGAACGTATATTCGTGGATAATTATTGTACTTTAAGAGCCTGAACAGTGATAAAGTAAGTAAACATTTTTGCTAACTAACTTCTCCTCATGATGAAAATAAAAGTAAACATTGAAGGAATTAGAAATAGATGAACGATTTAAAAAAAAATCTAATACTCATGCTTAATATTCATTAAATATAAAATTAACTAATATCCAAATAAAACAAATTTTCTAATTTAAAAAATTCCTCTTTTGATTTTATTATTAATTATGAGTATTTCTTATTAAATTATAATAACACATATGATAAATGTAACAATTAATAATAATTAATAGGTATAAACCAATAAATAATTAAAATAATAAAAGTAAAAATAGGAATATTGTTAGATATATAATTTGAGTTCATTTGGTTTAAACGAGTCCCGCCTCATCGCTAGTGGCGACATCATTACTCGATTGTGAGTTTAGCTTAGTCATCTTCCCAGTTTCATGGAAGTCGCGCGTTGTTCACAAGTCAGTTTGATTATTCTCAATAAATAGAGTTTTCGGGAAGGCTTTATTATCATTTACGCTGCCTAGATCCATCCTTAACTCTAACAGGTTATGGGCCCTGGATTTGAATCGTGAATAAAGTCTAAAAATACGAAAAGTTGAAAAGTTCTGATGACGGTTTCGTACGACGCAAATCGGACCACGTGCACAGTGACTAACAAAAAAATGCAACGATTAGTGCTTCAAGTGTTAGAATTGAACTTCTCAATAAGGGTTCACTAGCCGTGCTAGTGAAGAACGATTTGTGGGAATTTGTTAGTGGTACAAATGTGAAACCGGAGCCAGGTGTGGACAACGTGAATGCCGCGAGGGTGCAAGCGTGGGAGAAAAGCGATCAAAAAGCAAGGTCGGACATAATTTTATCGATATCTCCGAGAGAATTGAAACAAGTGAAAAATTGTGAAACTTCTCGGGACATGTGGACACGTTTGCGTGAAATTTACCAATCGCAGGGTCCGGCCAGGGAAGCATTTAAATGATTTTTTTGATACGGTCGATAAGCTCGGTGATATGGATATCGTGATTATTCCAGATCAATTAACGATTATGTTATTATACATTTTACCCGCGAGCTTCGAGAATTTCAGATGCGCGGTCGAATCGCGTGATGATTTGCCCTCGCCGGATGCCCTCCGTGCAAAAATTACGGAAGAGAACGATGCTCGAAAGAACCAGGAGCGAGGGGAAACATCGGATACCATGTATGTTAATAAAAATTCTGGTCGTCGAAATAAGCCTGTTTCAAAGGAGACAGGTTCGGAGAAAGAGAAGGAAGTGTCTGAATTTCGATGTTATGTATGTAAAAAGCTGGGGCACAAGAAAGCTGATTACCGATTTAACAAGAATAAAAAGCAATCTGCCAAATTGTCACAAGACGTGTGCTTCAATACTGTGGAAGCAACGGCGCTTCAATCGACCAGACAGAAACAGGATTGGTGTCTCGATAGCGGGGCGACAACGCATTTATGCAATGATTCAAAAAAAACTTCGCGAAATTAATGTTTCAAATCGTGGCATATTAAATCTTGCAAACAGTTCGACAACGGAAATTAACGGAAAGGGAACTGTGCAATTCGTAGCTGCAATGTCACACGGTAAAAAGAGCATCTCTCTTGCCAACGCGTCACATGTACCAGATCTTAGAACAAGTCTCATATCGGTTGCTAAAATTACCGATCGCGGATATACGGTAATTTTCGAAAAGACTGGTGCGGAAATTTTAAACGCGAATGGTAACTTGGAGCTTTCTGCTGACAGAGTGGGCGATCTATACTTCGTGCGAGAGATCGAGGAAGGCGTGTGCGTTACATCGCCTTATTCAAAAGAAAAAGAGATTTCGCTTGAAGTGCTGCATAGACGACTCGGTCACGCAAACGCGAAGGACATTTTAGATGTTGTACACAAAAATTTCGTGACGGATGTAACGCTTAAAAATGTTACATAGATGCCAAATTGCGAGGTTTGTATCCAGGGAAAAATGTCAAGAACCTCATTCCCAAGAAGTTCGAATCGAAGTACCGAAATATTGGACATAGTTCACACAGATGTATGTGGACCCATGAGGGTCAACTCCCTAAGTGGAGCCAAATATTATGTCGAATTTATCGATGATCGCTCTAAATGGTGCGAAGTCAGGTTCCTGAAGTCAAAGGCAGTGCGTTGTTCACAAGTCAATTTGATTATTCTCAATAAATAGAGTTTTCGGGAAGGCTTTATTATCATTTACGCTGCCTGGATCCATCCTAAACTCTAACAAATATTTTTATATATACTTCATAAAATTTAAATTGAAAAAGGTAATGATAATATTGAAATATTATCAAATCCACACGAAGAAAAGAGATTTGATGTATTAGCAAACTAGATTGTTGATATAAAACCTATAAACTCTTTTTGTTGAAATTTTGCTGGAAGAGCAAATTCATATAGATTTTGAATGAGTATAGAAAATTATTTTTTTATGTAATAATTAATGTATACATAATAAGTTTGTTGAAAAATAAAAAATGGTTGTCGAAAACCCGGAGATACTAAACTACGCTTATGGTAAAGTTTTGCGTAATCTTAAGAAGTTTGCAGTACTGAGATATTTTACTACAAAGACTTATAAATTTTTTATAGCAGAAGATCCTAAAATACTGAAAAGATATGTTTTGTCATTATGAAAATAAGAATATTTTTAAGTACGCATTTAGCAAAAGTTTATTATTAAGACATATTTTATTTGATATTTTGTAGATTGTCATGGATGAAAACAATAAGAAAGAGTATAAAAAGTATTTGAAGCCAGGGAACAAACTACTAACACTCAAATCATCTTGGTACAGATGGAAAAAAGCATATCGGCAGGAGGTAAATGAATTTTGGAAAGTTTAAAATAATATAATATCATCATTATGGACAATAATTATTATCATTTTGAATAATTTGTATTAGGTTCCCCATTTTGAATATGAGTATCACGATGAAAATAACGATCAGATGCAGGTGGATGCACATTTAGACAAAGAAAGCGACAACAATTCTTTTGATGACGCTCATTATATGCAGGTGGAAACTAATGAGAATCAGTCATGTTTCATACCTACAATTTCTACAAATGATGCAGAAGAATTTTTAGGGGTAAGCAAAGGCAAATTGTTTCTCATTTATTATAAGATTAAAGAAGTTTCTTTCCATAGCATAATATATGAAAGCCAATTCTCAACGTTTGATAATTCCAGCCAAATGTTTCAAATGATTCGTCAACCGAAAAAAACTATGGGCACATACAAAACATTGTACAAACTTTGGCCGAAGATGTCGATGTTATCGAAAATGATATCGTCAACGTTATAGAGGTATGGATCAAATTTAAACCATCTTCATTAATTCATTCTAAATGTCATATGATTTTATAGCTTTCTTTATAAATATTTTAAGAAGTAACGAAAGGATAATTATTGCAAAATAATAAGTAATATCAAAATATTAATATTAGTATTGGAATTAAAACTAAAAAAAATACGCAAACAATGTACTTTTTTCGTGAACCTCACAGAATGGGAGGGATCGTTGCCCTCTAGCATCACTTCCTTACTCTTTCATAAATAGTGTATTAAGATTATAGGCAAATGGATTTGATTCGAAAAAGGAGTCTGTTTCGTTCTTGCATCAATTTTGAATTATGTTAAGAAAAACAATTTTACTATAAAAAACCGTTTTTTCCAACATTATGCATTACCATAGCTTCCTTACTCTTCAATAAAATGTATTAATATTATAGGTTAATCGATCCGTCTCGAATTGAGGAATCTTTTTTATTCTTGCATTCTTAGAAATCCTTCGGTCAGTTTCAAAATATTAGTGGTGAAAATAAGCCCTCCAAATTTCATCAATTTATCTGAAACCGTTTTCAAGTTATCGTGTTCACAAAAAAGTGTGACATCCACACACACACACACATACACACGCATCCACACATCCGGACAATTGCTTATGACATTGTACTAGACGTTTTTAAATTGAGGAACGTTCAATTAAATGAATTTAAGTACTTTGGGAAATGTTACTATTACAAAGCTTCCTCTATGAGCAAGCAAAAAATATTGAATACTTTTTTATAAATAATGATTTATAGACTGAAAAATTCATTATTTTAATAATAACTTGGAGAATTGTACATTTTTATAGTTGATAATGCAAAATAACTAGCGATAACCTTCTTCACTTCTTCAGCAGTAATTAGTGGACACTC
>CAKNYM010052874.1:37168-74345 GCA_932195095.1 Andricus curvator
CTCCATCCGAGAGAGGCCTATTGTGGGTGGCACTGCGCGATACTGGTAATATTATTATTATTATTATTATTATGGAATAATTATTTGTATGACAAAATAAATCGTACAAAACCATATTTCTTTTGCCTATAATAATTTGCGCTTACCATTCCCTGCAACTCACTTTTATTATTATGCTCGTGATGAATTATACAAATTATAAATTTATTTACATAATAATAATATTTGCTATCATAGTTATATGTACATATTAAATTGTTTTTTTTTTTACACCGGAACCGAAGTCGTAAACGAGGCCGGAAACGACGTCGTATACGGTCCCAAATTCCGATCTTGTTCCCGGCGTCGTTTCCGGTGTCGTTTCCGACCTCATTTAGGGTGTCGTTTCCGACCTTGTTTCCGGCGCAGTTTTCGACGTCGTTACCGATGACGTATCCTACGTCGGATTTTTCAATAGGGGTGAACAAATTTAAAGGACTAAATGATATATCGGTTAATGTGTATGGATTGATTGAGAAAAAGCAAAATTTCATAGTTGTTCCATTACATCTAACGTCAAACAAGAAAGATAAACACGTGAATCTTCTTCGGGTAGAGAAAGAATATGTTGGTGAGGACAGCAGCGATGAAGAAGAAGTCACCAATGAATACAGTCTCGGGACCCAATCATTTAACTTTAACTAGGTATGTGTGGATTAAATCACTTTCTCATCTTCTCAGCTGTCAACTGTCAAAGCATAATGGGAGACATACATCTGTGAATGTTGCTTGCATTATTTTACAAGTATGAAAAAGCTGGTTGTTCACAGTGAAGATTGTGCAAGAATAAATGATTGTAAAGTAGTGCTACCTAAACCTGGTAAAAACTTTATTGAATTTGAAAACTTCAAGAATCGAGATAAATTCCCTTTCATCATTTATGCAGACTCTGCGTCGCTATTAAAACCAGTCAACGGCACCGATCAAGAAAGACGATCCAATACTGAAATCTTTTCCGGAGTTCCTCAATGATTGATATTATTTCATTGTTGTGACTTGGATTGCCTACTGCTTGGAACGCTATAAGCAGACGAAGACGATCGACTATTTCGTTAGGATCGTCCCAGTAAACGTAGTCAGTATTTAAGTTTTTTCTTGCTCCCATATACTGTGGTAGAGAACCTCCACTCGTTGAGGATCATCTGCGCGATAAATTAAACAGTTTTGCGATACATTTCTTGTACTTGTTAGCTTTGCTAGTGCGAATAGGTTCAGTTGAGCTGTACCGCTTCTTGTGTGCCTTTGTAACAATCAATATTTCCTTATAATTTTTTAAATCATCATTGCTCATATATGACTCCTCGGGATTTTTTCTAAGCAGTAGTTCAAGTAGACCAACGGTTTTCAGACACTGTTTTCCATCAACGTTGACATATTATCCCTCAAAACTAATGGGTTTATCACCAATCATCAGGCTGCCATCATTGAGTTCACGCACACCATAAACCATATCCAAATACTGCTTTATTTTTTGTTGCAGCATTTTGATAAACTTGCTTGTCAAATACTCATAGTTATCACCAGGCTCAGCCGAGAGATATTCTCCTTTTTCTTCTTCTTCTTGAAACATAGTTTTGTCCTAGTGTTCTTCATTATTAGCAGTCATGAATGAAGTGTTATCATCCTCTTTATCTTTTTTCGTTAGAGCCTAATTTTGTTCAACTTCCTTCTTGACGGAATACCTCCTTCTCTTTGCACCAACAGATTAACGTTATCATGAACCAGATGTTTATGAATTCGAGCGTAAGTTTGTCATTAGTAAAAACTATCAATATGAGCGTGACTACCCATACAGAAAACTCTTTCCAAGAATTTGTACTTTGGTTGTTTGAGGAATTTGGAGTAGCGTACACATTATCAAATTCCAATTTATTCTGATCTAAAATTAGGGCAAGTAATGTATTTGTCTTGACACAATTCAATGGTGCACAAAACACAGCTCACACCTCTCCTTTTCTGATTGGACAAGAGTTTCAAAGTTAATAACCGTTAGTTTGATAGGTTGCCTTGAACCGCATCTTGGCACCGACTATTTCAAAAGCTATAAGTACAGCGCTTATATAGCTTTTAGGTCATTTGCATGCTAACCTCCGTTCACTGAAGAATGACTGTGCACCGTAAAGCGAATAAAGTGTCAAGTCATCATCATCGAGCTAAAGGATTAATTAACAAAGTCATCAACATCTTACAGTTTGAGCTGCACTTGCCTGGCTACCAATACTGTGGTCGAGGTACTAAGTTAGTTAAATGACCTGCTAGAAGTAATCCTGGCATCAATCCCTTAGACGCAGCGTGCAAAGAACACGACATTGCATACTCACAAAATCGCGAGAACGTTGAAACGAGAAACGCTGCAGATCTTGTACTAGCCAGTAAAGCCTGTCAGCGTGTTTTTGCTAAAAACGCTAGAATTTATGGAAAAGCGGCAGCACTGGCAATATCTAACGTGATGAATGCTAAATCGAATCTCGGTATAAGATTAAATTAGAAACTTACGTCAAAAAGGAAACCTATTTCAAACAGAAAACCAGTTCAACGAAGAAACTAGCAACAAAAAGAAAAAAACTAACAGCCTTTAGAAAGATTGTCTATGGAGCTAAAAATCAATTAATCGAAGCAGTAATGCAAAAGTGGCCAGCAAGTCTGCAACCAGAGGTGCACATCAAGCTGTCAAAAATGTAGCCGGTAAACATAAAGTGGAAAATCCACGTGTTCTGCCGATCTCTTCGAAAGTTGGTGGTGTTTTGCCACTGATTCCAATTGTCGCTGGACTCAGTGCACTTGGAGCTCTCACTGGTGGAGCAGCAGTTGTAGCTCACGCAGTAAACGATGCCAGCGCAGCCAAACAACAACTGGCGGAAGCTCAACGTCATAACAACTCAATGGAAGCGATCGCTCTAGGAAGACGTTTACACCTAAAACCCTACAGAAAAGGATTAGGTCTTCATGTAAAACCTTACCGCAAAGGACAGGGACTTCCTCTAAGATCAGTGCCAGGAAACTTGTAGTGAAGCTACCTCACCATGCACTCTTTGATGCCGATCTGTGCAAGTATGCTAAATATTTAAAGATTCCATATTTTCTTGGAGTATTTATGCGTAATCAACTACCAGTGAAGGGACCCAATACAATTGAAGCATGTATTGTCAATCTTGATGATAATTACGGCCCTGGTACCCACTAGGTAAGTTAAATGAAGATCGGTAATAATGTCTTATGCTTTGACAGTTTCGGTAATCTTCGTCCGCCATCGGATCTTGTAGATTACCTCGGTAATGGTAGCGTAATAAAGTACTATCATGACAGATATCAGGACTATGACAGTGTTGAGTGTTGACACTTGTGCCTGAAATTTATATGTGAAAAGCTGCATACAAAAGATAAATACTGCCTATATAAGAGTGTGTGATGAACTGAATAGAGTCAGTATGAAGAAGAACACCATCATGGATGAATCATTTACTCACACGATAACAGAAACCTTGTCTGTGTAAGACGCAAAGTACTTTCCACCAATAGAACTCTCTTCTCATAAAAACTATGCACTTAGACTCGTTGAACTGCTCATATTCAATACGATTCCTAAGGTTGACACTGGAAAGAATGAAATCTATGTTGGTGAGCGAGTGGTGAATATACCTAGCGGCAGCTATAAGATTGAAGCCATTGATATTTATATCCTGAAGACTCTAGCAGTTGATGGTATTACAATAAACATCAAGCGAATAAGCCAATAAGAATCATACTTCTGATCTACCTGTGGCTATTCTCAAAGTGAACGCTCTACGAGTTGAGTGTAATATCACCACGGGAGCTTACATCGACCAGCGTAAATTGCACACGATTCATGAATTTTTTCCTTTTTTTTGTTTTTTGCTTCTTTGTTTTTGTTTTTTGCTTCTTCTTTTTTTTCTTGTGTTTTTTTTTATTCTAGGTATTTGGGATTGAATCCAAGTATTTATCGAAACCCGGAAATGCGCTATTAAAAATTTAAACGCAAAAAACAGAGTGGGGTGTGCAAACACCCCACGTTGCTCTATACGTCCCACGATTCCACGTTGTACTCGAAGGGTTGAATATTCTGATTCATCAAAGTTTCATTGAATCGATTCATTTTTCCTCGGACTGACCCATACTTTTGGTGATAAACGATCATCACTAGAGATGAAATTCAGCAAAGCCATTCGATGCACTTCCTAGCATTTTCTGGTCGAGTAGCTGTTGGTGAAATTTTCCAAACTCTGCTTTCTTTACTTCGGCTTTTAGAAGTGAAGCATCTAGATGGAGTAATGCACTTTCCTCCTCCTCTGATGTTAAAATTCAGGCCCAGGGTCTTGGCCGCTTGCTTCACGGCTTTGTAAAGGAACGATCCTTCGCCAATTATCTCGTGGTTCCTGACCATCTTTAGGAGAGGATCTCTGTCATTCGCAACGATGTAAGCTGTATTTAGAAAAATTCGGTAATGAAGACACTGGAGATTCAGAATTCCGCGTCCGCCTTGACGGCGTGAAATGTATAATCGCGGAACTGAGGAATTGATATGCAAGCTTTTATGCATATGCATGCACTTTCCTTTCTTCAGATTAATTTCGGCACACTTGTCCAAACCAAAGTCTATCCCAGTCTCTCCTGTGTAGTTCTTGACGATATTTATAGCAGTTTCAAGCTTGCTTTTACCAGAGGCATGGATCTTCAGGTCATCCCTATAAAATACACGAGTGACCTTATGCTCGCGCTGATTAGTGTCGCCACAGAGGTATCCAGGAGAATTTCATAGTGCGAGAGATAGAGGCAGAAGTGTGATGCAAAAAAGCAAACGGCTCATGGTATCACCTTGAAAGACGCCAATCTGGAAGGTGACGTTGTTCGTTGTCAGACGGTAACTTCTAGACGAGATAGTAAATCTAGTTTTCCAAAGAGGCATCAGTCTCTCTATGCATCTCACTATGTGTGGATGTACCTTCAAGCTTTCCAACAGACAGATGAAGTCTATGAGGCGTCGAATCGAAAGCTTTCCGGTAGTCAATCCAGGCCATTGACAGGACGCGCTGATCGGCTGTAGCGTCTTTATAGACACACCTGTCAATTAGCAGGTTCTCTCGAAAGCCTGCTACACCTTTTTTCAAGCCACGTTGTTCGTACATCTCTCGCCATACAGGCTCAATTCGTCGAACAATCCTGTTGTTTACGACAGCTGGAAAGATTTATGCTATATGAAAAACGGATTTTTATCGTACAATTTTTCGCATTATAATAAATTTTAAATTTGAAGCTTTTCGGGTTTCAATCGTGTGCAAAATACAAATCTTTCCGACTTTTCGTGAATATTGCAGTTCTTTACGATGCCTGTGATTGGCCAGAGAGCCCCATGGTGGGGACTGGTCGAACTTTATTGGCTAATCAAGTGTTTTTCAAAAAACCCGGGAGGACGGAAAGCCAAACCGGATTGGTATTATCTCCATTGTCCCTATTGATGTTATTAGGGTGTTTTAACATTTCGATTGCTTCTCTATGTTTTCTTGGAAAAATATTGTACGTTCTTGCAATGACGGTTGTTTTGTCAAATAAAATGCTATGTCCTGTTTCGATATGATGCTCAGCTAGTGCTGATTGCGTGAAATGTTTTAGCCTGACTTTACACTCATGTTCCTTCACACGTTGGCTCACGGCGCTCCTGGTTTCTCCAATATAGACTTTGCCACAAGAACTGGGGATTTTATATACTCCCGGATCACTGAGAGGTACCTTTCTATCTTTAGAGTTGTTTAGAAGTTGTCCTGTTCCGCAGGTGGTTTAAATATGGTTTGTATGTTGTGTTAGTTGAGAATTCTTCCTATTTGTTCTGTGATACCTTGAATATAGGGTAGGATGGTGGTCGTTTTTCTCTCTATTTCTTTAGTAGTTTGTGCTGACTGGTTTGTTTAGTGTATTTTCTTATTGCTTTATCAATTTGTTTGTTTGCGTAATCGGTTTCTATTAGGATCTGTTTAAAAAATTTTAGTTCCTTTTGTAAGTTATCTTTATCTGTTATGGAGACAGCTCTGTATACAAGGGAGTTGAGGACCAATTGCTTTTAAGATGGGTGGTGGTGGGAGGAGGCATGTAGGTATCTGTTTGTATGGAAGGGTTTTCCGTAAATTTCATGTCCTAATGTGTTATCAGATCTTTTGTAAACTAGTACATCCAAGAAAGGTAATTTTCCGTTTTGTTCAATTCCCATGGTGAACTGGATATTAGGTTGTACTGGATTGATGAAATCGAAGAACTTGTTCAATTCATGTAGTCCACGTCTCCAGATGACAAAAGTGTCTTCAACGTAACGGCACGAAAATTCCGGTTTAAGCTTGGATTTGTTAAAGATTTTAGTTTCTAAATTTTCCGTAAGGTTGTTGGCTATTACAGGTGAGATTGGAGATGCCATTGCTGCTCCTGCGGTTTGTTCATAGAATTGGTTGTTGAAAGAAAAGAAGGTATTAGTGAGACAGTATTCTATGAAACGTGCGAGGTTGGAGGGAAAGTTTGCAAAGGATTTAATAATATCGATTCCGTCAGAGATTGACAAAACAACCGTCATCGCAAAAACGTGCAATATATTTTCCACAAAACATAGAGAAGCAATCGAAATCTTAAAACACCCTAATAGCATCAATATCGACCGTGGGGCTCTCTGGCCAATCACAGGCATCGTCAATGAAAAAGATTTTAAAAAACATTATTGAAATTTTTAATCGATTCACATTTCCTTCAATATAATGCATTTCTTCTTATATTTTGATTCGTTCTACATTCGAAAGAACTTTCTCCTTCCCTTTTCCAGCTCGATAAATTACGAATTTAAATACAACATTTTTTATAACATTAATAATTTATTAATCATACAAATTATGCATTTGTATTTTCTTTTAAATCCAAATTTCTTTTATTTCTAATTTCTTTTTCGTTTCTAATCAACTTTCAGAAGGAATAAATATAAGAATAAATAAATTGGATTGAAAGAAATGTGATTCAATCGAAAATTTGAATAATGTTATTCATAGATTTAAATTGTTCTCGTAAGATCACTGAAGTTAAGCATTGTTGGGCGTGGTTAGTACTTGGATGGGTAACCGTTCAGGAATACCTGCGTGCTGTTGGCCCGTCGTGGTTGTGGTGGGCCCACATTGGTAGTAAATATCCACCTAGAAACACTACCCAAATCGGGTAGTGAGGCAATTAACTTTCGAGTTCGAACTGCTCATCTATGTATGCATGTATAGATTTAAATTACTTGAATAAATTTCAGAGTTGACTAATTTTAAATATTGGAATATCAAAAGTTTAAAAAATGCTAAATCAACATTAAAACTATAATATGTTGAATAAATTTTGTTTCATTAATAAATTATAAATGTTTAAAAACATCTTTGCATTCGACATGGTGATTATAAGTTTTTTATAAAAACATTTGAATTGACAAAAAGAATAATCCAATTTTTTTTATTACATTTTTCGTCGAATCAATTTTCAGAACGAAACAGTATATTTCCTTCATTATATTCTCAGTATATCTCAATATGTCGAAATATTGTCTTTCTTTAGCAGGTCATTTTGAAACTGTGAAAATATAAATAATTTCTATCTAAAAACAAGTGAGGAGTATAGCTAAGGGGCTTCTGGGACCATGACGTTGTTCTAGCTGCCACCGGCAGATTACGCCACTGGTTAGTTCCCAAAGTCGGTAATTGAACTGTCGGTAAGGTAGATCCCTGGAACAGACTCTTGATTCGGCCAATAAGGATGGTCCCTGTTTTATCGACCGAACCCACAAGAAACTATTGTAAAGGTGGCGCACGTATTATCAGGAATTCTCCAAGGTCTGGAAATTTTTAGAATTTTGCTTTTCTAGAAGTTTCTATCAAAGTGCATATGTTGCCTCGTAGATTCTTACTCGTTAAAGTATCTGAATCACCTCAGTCGTTAAACTGTGATTGAAATATCTAGAAATCTGGAACGAATTCGTGATTCGCTTAACGAGGTGGGACCCTGCAATACCAACCAAGAACCAAATTCTCGAGATTCCCGAAAAATAATTGAAACTTCTGGAAATTTGGACGTGATCTCTGACGTTTTTCTATACATCGAAATTTCTGGAAGGCTAATCAGGAAACAGACTCGATAATTTCGGAGAACCGAATGAACCGTTAAATTACTCCCAGCGGAAAATTCATGGATTACGAAGGGAAGAAGGAGTTGGCGAAATTGTTGCGAGGTAGGTGGTCTTCCTCCTTACTGTAAAACTCAGCATTCTCAGCCTCGGCATCGGAGACCCGCGCAGTGTGGCGAATTGTGACCGCGAGTAGTTTTTGGTGTAGATTAATGCAGTGAGACCGTCTGGGACCTCCTCGACACTCAAAAGGGGAAAAACGCTCGGCTCAAAGCCCGAATTTAGTCAAGTTGAGGCAAGCGTCTCTCGGAGTCAAGGAGTGTGAGCACGTGGCAATGGACGCCGGACGGCGCGGCGTCGTGCGTAGCGCGGGTGCCTCAGACGGACATTTTTGAACTGTAGTGGGTTTCGTTGGGTTATCGTTCGTCATTTCTGTCGGAAAAATTCTTTGCTTGGCTCTAGTGAACTGGTGACAAACTTCGACTAACTTTTTGAAGAACACGCGGGAGTGTTCAATAATTTTATATGCTTTCTTTTAGGTTATGTTGTATATAAGTATCGGTAGAATTTAATAAAACGATGTTGTCGGTGAAATAGTTCCAAGTTTAATGCATGATAAGCAATTTCTCTTTCTCGCTCCAAAGTTTCCACTCCCTCTCTCATGCTTGAAGAGTGAGCTGGCTGACATGCCAGTCTCGACAGGCCCGGCCCCAACCATCAAAAAATCAACGGGCTTCGTGGATTGTTCGTGGGTCGAAAGAGTGTGACCAACAAACTCGATCAATTCCGGTGATTGTGTTCCCGACTGACAGGGCAGGTAAGTGGTTAGCCATATTATAACCAAGTTTCCTCGCTGGGCCACCCCCGGCCAGTTCGTGGTTAGCAGTAGTATACACGAGGAACTTGGAAAATCTTGTTATAACTTATAAGGCACATATAAATGCGCACTACTGTTTGGTGGTACACAAATTGTACATTGTATATTGTACATTGTACATAGCATCCTGGAAAACTTTCATGATTCTGCTAGGTAGGAATACTGTAAATTGTTTTTCCAGCTCAACCACAATCCTGATACCATACTTGGTTTGAACTTTGCGAAACCTGAAAACGGTATACTTCTTCTTAAGGGTCAGGTCAGACAGCGGTTTCGTATGTATGATCCCATTCATACGGCCAACTAAGTTGATCATTTTGAGATCTTTTTTCTCCAAAGACATTTCTTTTTTATTTTCACTAGAACTTTCAACAGATGACTGACTTTGCACTGTGTTCGACGATAAACTGAAGCCACTGAAACCTGATGCTCCTTTTATACTCAATTACCCCTATTCTACTTACATTCTAGAAAGATCGATTGAAGTTTCTGTGAGGTTCGGTGCACGTAGGGCTCTTGCCTGCAACAAATTTCTAGAACCGTCGATATTGGATATCTGATCTATACCTGAATTCTAGAACTATACGGATATGCAGTAGTATTTTAAAGTACATAGAGTTACATGGTGTAGTTATATGTTATATAAGGCTATGTAGTACACTTGTACGGCATATGAGGATGCAAGGTACTGTTTAAACAGCTTCTATAACACGGTTCTGTTCCTAGGTAGATGCTGGTAAAACAATGATCGGTCATTCATCGACTGACGACTTGGGTTTATATCCGTGCTAAGAAACCACCAGTCGATATGTTGTTACTGAAAACATATGGCGCTAGCGCCAAGTCAGTTAAATTTGCTGTAAATTAAAAGTTGCATGTGGAAAACATAAATTTCAGGAGGGGGTAGCAATTTAAAAGTTTTACCAGAAGCAAAAAATAATTTTCTGAGGCTTAGTAAAGATTGGAAATTTGAGGTTCGTGCCGCAGGTGACTTATCCAAAATGTATTTACTACATTTCTTGTCTGGATGGCTGCTTAAATTAGATTAAAGAATAAAAATTATAAAAAAATGTAAACACAGTCCAGCTCTGAAAAGAACGATAGCGAACAATATTTTATATTTGGAATTCAACCCAACAAAGTTTGTAAAGTTCATCGCTGAAAGGGACAACAGCCTGAAATACATTGGATTTTGAAAGCAACCCAACGTGGTCTGTAAATATCCAACGCTATAAGGAACGATACTTAACAGATTTACTAAATGTATAACAGCGCCATCTATCAATGATTTAAGTAGCTCATGATTTAAGCTTCACCACTATTTAAAGAAAATAGAGTGATACCGAATCTTACTAATTAATACTTATCTGAGAGAATAGGTTTAAATAAATTTTCACCTTTAATAGCCTTAAATGTTTGTTTATTCAAGAAAAAACACTTAACCGAAGTACACAATGTTGATTCATACAGCAGCATTCTCGACTTGGTTGGTGGTGGTAGTGGCGGTGGTGGTTGTTCAACGTTGAAGCAACATTGAAATAATTTTGAACCAACGTTAAAACAACGTTGAAAAAATGTTAAATCAAGGTTGGAGCAACGTTGAATCAAGGTTGAACAAAGTGTGCACAGGTGGTCGTGGAGGTGGTGGTGGAGGTGCAGAATGTAGATGGTTGAGGTCTGTAGCTTTCGCTAAATTTCTATTTATAGCAGTGAGGTAGTTGTATGTTCAAACATGACACTGTGGATTCAAAGGGAAAGCCTTCCCCGAACAAGACTTCCCCGGGCATCATGTCCCTAGTCGAATATTAGGAAAATGACACTGTGGCCTCAAGGGGCAAACCTTCTCCGAGCATCTTTTCCCCAGAGAAATACTAAGTCCAAGCTCTTGCTTACCTTCTGGGATAGAAGGAACAGGAGTCGATGACGTATACGTCCCAGTTGCGTAGGGATTGGTTGCTTTAAGGAACCACGATCGTAGCTTCCGGAGCCAACAACTTCTCATATATAAATTACTTTAAAAAGTTCCCTGTCCAAGTCAGAATTATAATTCGTTTAAACAATGCACTCTTCCAAGCTACAACTTTAACTCTTTTCGAAAATTTGTGCAGTTTCAACTAAGAATTTGTCAAGATTTGTCCATTTTCTGTACCAGCTTCGAATCTATTCAAATTTAAGAGCTCTCTGCTCCAAGCCAGGATTATAATTCTTTTGAAAAAATCACTGTTCCCATACAGAATTTAAATTATTTTCGAAAATTTCCAGTCGCAACTCAAAATTTGTTAAAATTTGAAAATTCTCTGTTCCAAGTCAGAATTATAATTCTTTTGAAAAATTTTCTGTTTTAAGTCAGAATTATAACGCTTTGAAAAATTCCCTGTTCCAACTCCGAATTATAATTCTTTTGAAAAATTCCCTGCTTTAATCCAGAATCGTTTTTATTTATTTTTTACATATGGGACCGACAGACCGAAGACAAAATTTTTTCCGAAACTTTATGAAAGACGACGGTCGAAAACAAAAGAGAGGCAATTCTGGAGTTGCTCCGAAAAATTTATGTTTTGGAGTTTGCTCCAAATTTCGCTTGGATTCATATAATTTCAAGTCTTTTCGAAAATTCCCTATTCGAGCCCAGAATTGATTTAAATTAAAAAAATCCCTGTTTCCAGCAAGAATTGTAACACATTAAAAAATTCACTGTCCCAAGTACGAATTATAATTCGTTTGAAAAATTCCCGGTTTCAATCCAGAATTTCAATTCTTTCCGAAAATTTATAGTCCCAACTCAGAGTTTGTTGAAGTTGGAAAAATTCCCTGTTACAGCTTAGAATTAATTTCGGGATTTATTTAAATTTTAAAACTCAAAGAAATCCCGTTAAATTAATACAATAGCGCTACAATTATTTTGAAATGTCGTAATAGTATGTCTACTTGAATTCTGAGAAATATCCGAAAAGTTCCAAGGTTTTTCCAGTATCTTCAGATTTTTACAGGTACAATATTTCTCAATTCAAGAATGCAGTATCGCATTTTCTAAATCAGTGAATGATTTCAATATTTATTTCTAAGTTGATTAAAAAATCGTAAAATTTATTCAAAAGTTGTAAGTAAAGTCAAAAATCAAAATGTTTAGAAATGTGACATTTACATATAAAGTTAAATAGCCATACTTTTTATTTTGTAAAGCCGACTTTATAATATAGGAGAAGTATTTTCTGAATGGTAAAAATTAAATAAATAAATAAATTTTCTTGAGACTAGTGGAAATGATAAAAAGCAGTTTGATTTAAATACGTATAAAGTTAAATCTTGATTACGTAAAAAAATTTTATCGTTTCCCTACAAGAATTTTGAATTTTTACTTGTTTAGATGTTTCGAGAATATTCGAACTTCAGGGCTATTTCATCACCAAAGTATGAAATAACATAACAGTTTTATTTAAACTATGATAATACTGCCAAATTGGAGACGTGTTTCACGTGTCTAATGCGAAGAAGAATAATGCTAATAAAAAGGAGAATATTTTTTCAAGAATAACAATTTTTCAGTACTTGCTACTACAAACAATAGAACAAATGATAAAAACAGTAACTATAGCTTCCTGAATATTTCAACGAATATTGCTCAAACTTAAAAAATAATTAAACTAACTTTGGTTAAATAGTACTAATACCTTTGGTGTAAAAAAATTTACAAGAAATTACAACATTTTTACAACTGTAATTTTTTGTTAAAACATGTACTTTTTTGTAAAAAATGTACAAAATTTGAAAAGTAAATAAAGTTAAATACAAAAAGCTAATGTTTTCTTGTATTTTCTTGTAGAAAAGTAAAACAGATTAACAATAAAGTACAAGTTTCTACAATTCAAAAATTTGCATAACTTTTTATTAATATTTTTCATACTTTATTGTAAAAATCTACAAGGTATTATAGAAAACTACAGAATTTTACATTCTTCTCATTTTGGGTGTTTGAAGTCATGAAAGCACTTTTAATTTTACGTAAATTATTGTAGAAAATTACAAATCTTTTAAAATCCTCATCAACGATTCGACTTGTAGTTTAATGTCAATTTTTGTAGGATATGTAATATTATATCAGTTTCTACAGAATACGAAGATTAAAAAAACACATATAATTTCAAATTAATAGATTAACAATTAAACGATTTTATTTAATTCCATTTTTAGCCATTTAATTTAAGACATTTTTTTTAATATTTAGCAATATTTTACTTTTCATTTAAAATTAGTCAAATATTAAAAGCTAAAGAATTTTAAACTGAAATATTTGATATAGAAAGCCTTAAATCGTTAACATTTCAGAGTGTAAAATTTAAACTTTTAACGTTACAATTTTAATTGTTTTATCTAGCACATTCTTAATACGTACGTGAAATTATTGAATTTTGACGCATAAATGGGAATTGAACAATTATCAATTTGCAAAAAGTTTAATTTAGTTTAAGAGATATTTACAAGTTTTGAGAAGATCCAAAGTTATTTTCAAACTGGAAAAGATTTCGAAAAATGAGAAACTAAATTTAGATTTTTGAATATTTCGAAATAAAATTGTGAAGCTTTTCAAGGATTTTTCAAGGTTTTTGGAAAATAAAAAAATTCTTAAAATTGCTGGAAAAATTCAAAATCATTTTTTATTTTGAAAAATTAATTTTGGACAATATTTAGAAAGGTTTAAAACCAATTTGATTGATAAATGACAATTGAAGAATTATTAATTTTGTATATAATCGAGTAAGTTTAAAATTTATTCAGAAATTTTCAAAAGATTCCAAGATTATTTAAAACGAGAAAAGATTTAAAAACATTTAGAAAGCAATGTAGATTTTTGAAAATTTATAACACAATATTTATAAGATTTTGAAGCATTTTGAAAGGTTTTAAAAAAATAAAAAATTTGCATAAACATTCCTAGAAAAACGAACAATATTTTGTTTGAAAAATTAATTTAAAAAGAATGTTAAGATTTTCAAATTCTTCAAAAAAAAATCTGGATGATTTTAAGCTTATTTTTTTTTCTACTTTTGTAAGATATTCACAAAATTACAGGAACAATTCGAGTTCCAAAATAATGAAATTATTATTAGATTCCTGGAAAATTATGTAATGATTTTTTTTAAACAAATTTTTAAGAGAATATTTAAAAAGATTACAAAACAAATTTTAATATATAAATTAATGCTTCTAGATTGAAATTGCTGAAAATGATATAATTTTGAAAATTCATAAATTTTTTGATTCACTCTTCAATTCATAGCATTGAAAATGATAGTGTGGATTTCTATTTTTTTAAATCATTTAACTGAAAATGTGTAAAAGTTAAATTTGAAATTGTGCAGCTTAACAGCTTTTAATTTTTGAAATTTCAATTGAAAATTGTTAAAAGCTTCCATTTTAATAATTTATTCAATAGCTCAATGTTCTCAATGAGCTCAATAATTTACGCGTATACGCGTAAATTATTGAACTTTTTATTTAAATTTTTATTTTTTATTTATTTTATTATAATTCTATTTATGTTTTTATTTGAATTATTATTTAAACATATAGCAATCGATTGGACACCATATATGTCATTTAAGATTGTGTCCTTGCAATATTCTAAATATTTGTCATCCTAGGTCGAAGAAGAACAACTTTTTGGCTGCAAGACCTGTTAATTCTGCTAGAATCTTGTAGTTGTAAGTTGTAAATTCTTGTAGAAAATTAAAACTACAATAAAATACAACAATGTACGAAAAAATACAAAAAAAAGTACAAAATTCGTCTCAATAATAGAAATAGTTATACTTTCCTGTAATTTTGGGTGTATTTATTGTATATATTTGTGGATTCTTGTAAAAAATGTTTGGGTTTGCCGTAATTTTTTGTAAAAAATTTTCCACCAGGGATTATTTTTATTTTCTTGAATGACACAAATGCCAATTTATTTTTTCCTATTTAATATGTAAAATCGTAAAATAAGATGAAACTGTGAAAGTTTTATAATGTCAGGCGTTTTTTTTATTTGTTAAAAATTCAATTACACCGCATGTTCCGAATGTAATATTCAAGGTAGCGAAGAAATTATTATTTTACGAAAAAAGTTGAATATTTAACAAAACACATCAGTTTTTACCAACATAGTTGAATATTTATCAAAAAAAGATTACTTTTCAACAACAAAATTGATTAGTTAAATTTTCGACAAGAAAGGTAAATTTTCAACCAAAAAGAGAAATTTTCAACCAAGAATATTAATTTACTACCAAAAAAGATGAACTTTCAACATAATACACGCATTTTTATCCAAAATATTCGAATTTTTAAACGAAGAAATTAATTTTCAAAAAAAAAATAACTTTTAACGAAAAAGACTATCTTTCTATCAAAAAAATGAATTGTTAACAAAATAAATGAATTTCTAACATCTTAATTGACTCTTAAAAAAAATTGAATTCTTAATAAAAAATTGAGTAGTTAAATTCTTCGTTCAAAAATTAATTTTCAATGAGAAAAAAAATTATAAACCAAATAGTTAAATTGTCAACTAAAGAAACGAATTCTAACCAAAAAGATAAACGTTCCACCAAGAATTTCTATTTTCTACCAAAAAATACGATTTTTGTTTACTTTAAACATAATACATGGATTTATAATAAAATAGTTCAATTTTTAACAAATGTAATGAATTTTGAACTAAAATGATGAATTTTCAACCAAAAAGACAAATGTTCAACCAAGGATAATAATTTACTATCAAAAAAGATGAAATTTCAACAGAATATGAATTTTAAACAAAATATCTAAATTTTCAACCAAACAGTTAAATGTTCAAAAAATTGATGCATTTTTAACAAACAAACAAAAAAGTCAACAAGTGAGTCTAATTTTCTATCAAAAAGCGAATTAAAAAAAAAAAAGATTAAATACTGTACCACAAAAGAAGATTTTTCAACAAAATACATGAATTTTTCACTAAAAAAGATCAATTTTTAACAAAAAATGGAATTGTTATATTTAAAGTTAATTATCATTTTTTGAACATAAACAAAATAGTTCGATCTTCAACAGAAACAAAAAGTTTTTTGAACTAAAGTCATGTGTCATCATAAAAAAATTAAAGAGAAGATTACATTTTTACCAAAGAGGCAGATTTTCAACAAATAACATGAATTTTAAATTGAAAAGGATCAATTATTATCCCGGGGAATGACGCTCTAATGTCCGGTGAATTAATGAGGCCCGGTGTTTTAATTTTCAATTTTTAAAGTAATATCCTCAAATTGTCCGATTTTAGTTGAAGATTTAAAAAAATGAATCATTTACAATTGAAAAACATTTTGTTGACAATTTTTAAGAATGAATAATAATTAGCAATTAGGTGTTACAAAATAAAGGATTCCAAATAAAAGGTCAAAATTGTGTTCTATAACATCCAATGAGATAAAAATTAAACTATCTGAAATTTATACCTCAGTAATTGGAAAATTTGTTTAATTTTCAATTGTTGAGATTTTAGAGTTCTAAGTTTTCATGTTGAATGCTAAAATGTCCCATTTTTCTCTTTTGTCAGTTTTTAATTTGCAATTGTAATTGAAACAGTAGCATTTTGAAAAATATAATTAACAATTAAAAAAATTTAATTTTTGAGTGACATAACTTCATTAAAAATATTTGAAAATTTAAAGGGTTTGAGTATAAAAAAGTTTTAATATCACAATTCTCGTTGACTAAACATGTTTTCAGTTTCTAATAAAGTTCGGATTCGTTCATTGAAAATTTTTCCATTTTTAACGGTGAAAATGACCTTGGGTTTGTTTTTCGACCTAAGAAAAATTTGTCAAATTTTAATTAGTTTGAATTTAAAATTATTTGAATTAAAAAGTTTTCAATTGTGAAATATTGTATTTTGGTCGCTTTTGACTAAAAATAATACAATTTAAATTTCTTTGAATGTTAAGTGATCCAATTTTTAAATTCTGATCTGAAAATATTCAGTCTTTAACGATTTGAAATTATCCCATTTTTGAAGTTTCATTAAACAGAACTCATTCAATTTAGAGATTCGTTAATTCAATATAGTTTTTTTTTACTCTGAACGCTCTTAATTAAAAATAATTAAATTTTATCTCTGTGCAAATGAAATTGTCTAATTTTCGAAGTGGATAAAAATACAAATTTGGCTAACCATCCTACAAAGCTGGATGACTAGGCTATATGGAATGGTACAATTTTAAAAACAAAGCTGTTCGCGAATAAAATTAATTTTGTTATTTAAACTTTAAAAATCTTTATTTTTCATTTGAAAATATTATTATGATTCGCAGTAACGAATCGCTGGCAAGTAGTTAAAAAATAAACTTTAAATAATTATACGAGAAAAAATTGAAATTTATAAAAATTCGGTATAATCGAATTTTAAAGAAATAAAAAAGCGCCTGAAAAAAAGTCGTCTGTTGGCTATAATTTTATTTCAATGAATATTAAACCCATACGTTCACATCTTTTTTTACGATTTTACATATTAAATAGGGCAATATAAATTCGCAATTGTATCTATTAGAAAAATAAAAATGTCATTCGTTGAAAATCCGCCTTTTTTAATAAAAATGTAATCCGCTCTTCAATTTTTTCATAATGACTCATCATTTTGGTACAAGAACCTTTTATTCTTTGTTTATTCTTTGTTCTTGTTTATTCTTTGTTTAAAATTCAGGTATTATTTTTTTTTTTGAAAATTCCTTTTTTACGGTTAAAAAATGAGTATTAAATGAAAATATAACTATTTCATGTTTGATTGAAAATTGATCTTCTTTAGTGAAAAATCTTTTGTTGTACTGTATTCAATCTTCTTGAAAAATTCGTCTCTTTGGTAAAAAGTTAGTATCTTTCGTGACATTTTTTTTAATTCATCATTTGGTTCAATATTTATCTTTTTGGTAAAAAATGTAGATATTCTGTGTGAAATCCATGCATTATGTTTAACGTAAAAAAGTTCATATTTTCTGGTATAAAATAAAAATTCTTGGTTGAACGTTTAGCTTCTTGGTTAAAAATTCATGTCTTTGGTTGAAAATTTATCTATTTTGTTGAGAACTTTTTTTCAATTGGAAAATTAGTTTTTAAACTGAAGATTCAACTATTCAATTTTTTATTAACAATTCATATGTTCTTTATTAAGATTCAATTAATATTTATAAATTCATTTATTTTGGTAACAATTCATCTTTTTTCGTAGAAAGATAGTCTTTTTCGTTAAATTTTTTTAAAAATTCATTTCTTTGTTTAAGAATTCGAATCTTCGGAGAAGATTCGAAGTTGAGAAGTCATCTTTTTTTCATGAATATTCAACCATTCTCGTAAAAATGTATGTGTTTTGTTAAATATTCAACTTTTTTGTGTTAGATAATAATCTTTTTACTATCTTGAATGTTACATTTGGTGCATGCGGTGTAATTGAATTTTTTTTAAAATAAAAAAAGCGCCTGGCAAAAAGTCATTTTTGGGCCACAATTTGATTCCAATGATTATAAAACTTTCACAGTCTCATCTTATTTTACGCTTTTACATATTAAATGAGACCAAACAAATTGGCATTTGCATAATTCAAGAAAATGAAAATAATATTAGTTATTTAAATAAAGATAGTTCTGCATCTATATAACACAAATGTAATTCTTCAGAAAATCTGCAGACATGCAATTATTTTGTAAGTTTGAATAATATTCATTGAATTATTCAAGATGCTATAGTTAATTTTTTCATAATTTGTTTTATTGTTTGTAATAGCAAATACTGGAAAATGTTTATTCTTTAAAAAATATTCTCTTTTTCATCAGCATTATTTTTCGTCGCATTAGGCATTTGAAACAAGTCTCCAATTTGACTGTATTATCATAGTCCAAATAAAACTGTTATGTTATTTCATTCTTAGGTGATCGAATAACCCTGAAATTATTCTTCTAATCTTGCAAAGATTGAGAAATTCTTCCTTAAAATGTTTTTAATTTTTCATCGAGACTTTCGGAAATTATTTGAAATCTTTTGAAATCTTTTCGAATATTCTCTTAAAATTAATTTTTTCTTATAAAAAAAATAATTTTAAATTTACACAGGAATTCTAAGAACTTTTGTTCATTCTCTTGAAACCGTTTAAAAAGACGACTGAAGAATGCCAAAAAATGAAATTCCGAAATAATAGAATTCAGGACAGTTTTTAATATTACCGAATTTGAAAATTCGCGAATAATAAAATTCCCATCTAAAAATTGCCGAGTTATGAAATTCCTGAATTTAAAAGTTAAAGAATTTTTATTTCATAAATATGATATATTAAATTTAAAATAACAATAATTCAAAAATAAATATTTCTAGATAAACAATTTTGTTTGAAAATGTGCATAATATTTTTGAAAAATAACAAATCCTAACAGCCTCTTGAACCCACTCACGCCGTCAGATTCCCTTCTATAAAGTACTACTAAATTCTATACTGCTGGAAGGATTCGGGCAATATTTATCCATCTTACCATTCGGAAATGGAGAAAAATTCCCAAATAATCATTTTATTGGCACTCTGATTTTTTGAGATAGTCTTCAGACCAAGTTTTGTCATTCTACTGCCCCCCCGCCCCCTCTCAAACCAACTTCTTATTATCCCTGGGAGAAAGAAAAATTTCCGAGAATATTCAAAGTTATTGCCTCTCTGATTTTTTGAGGTGGTCCTCACGCTATGAATTGTCATTTTAGCAGCCCCCTGAATCCATCCACAAAGTAGATCTGAATTCTTTAGTGATGGAAAGATTCGGTCAATATTTCTCATTCTCATGCTTCGGAAAAATGACAATTTTTTGGAAAAATGAAGGTATTGTTTCACTGATTTTTTGACGTGGTTTTCAGGCTATTGATTGTCATTCTGGCACACGCTCCTCCCCTCCCAGAACCCACCCACACAGTAAATCCAAATTCTATGAAGAGGAATAGTTCAGTGAATATTTTCTCTTATCATTTGGAAAAAGGACAATGTTTTGGAAAAACCGAAGTTATTGCGCCTCTCCTTTTTTTTACGTGATTCTCATGCTATAAATTGTCATTCTAACGCCTCCCTGAACCCACGCACACAGTAAAACTAAGTTTTATAGCTTTCGGAAGAAAGCATAATTTCTACAGATTTCAGAACAAATCTCAGATTTTTTCCTAAGATTTTTTTATCGATTCTCTGGGCTAAGGTTTGACCGTTTATGGCGAAAAATATGAAAAAATAAATAAATAATTCGGTTCAGAACATTCATTTGTTCATGAATATATATTTCTGAACATATTTGGGGCCCGATATTTGGCCTCCTCTTCCTCTTCCTCTAGTAGGCCAGGAATTTTTCGGGTTGAGAAGGATGCGTACCAGCCTGAAAATTTCTCCCTTGCCTGCGCTTTCTGGATCTTCTTCAAGGGGCATTTTGTTCCTCCAGCTGTGAAGAAAAAATAATATTTTTACATTGATATCATATAAATACACACGACATGCATCAATTAACACATACATATTTTCAAAAAACTATATAAACTATGTTTTTGGTAGTTAACTTTTCCTTCTATGGGATCCATTTTTGCTTCTGGAGTTTGTTGACAGCTTGCATGTGGCAAACATTTTATGTAGACGGCACTGCAGCAAGAGGTAAAATTGAAGAACTTTTCACCAAAATACTTTGCTGTATTCTTCTTTTTATAACAAGGAAAGTACATAAAATATCATTAATTTTCCAAAATTATTTAGAAATCAGTTCAGTTTTCAAAAGTATATGTTAACATTTGTATACTAGTAATCTAGTATTATTTTTTTCTTTGTTTAACGTCACATAATTACCATTTGTATCGATTAAATTATTTTTTGGGGATTGATTCTGCGGGAGTTTCTTCATTATATATTTTGAATCTCTATTCCACTATCACTTTGTGAATATCTATATTATTGTAAAATCGAAGTTGTAAGTTGCCTTATCTTCTGCAAGAAGAAAAAATCGCTCTCTTGCTCAAAGAAAGAGGTAAATGATAAAACATGATTTTATTATTAAATCAAAATATTTTGCATGACAAAAATATTTTTATAATAATAGTGAAACCGCATATCACACGAAAAAGTATGACTCACATTCATATTAGGAATTCTTGATAATATTGTCCAGGCAGCACGTCGGAAACACGCATGATTTTCCCCAATAATTTCCAGACGCAATTTTCTCAAAGTAGTTTCTGGTTATTCTAAATTATGCCTTCATTGTTTATTGGTGAGGAAAGGTATATTGTGTATTCATAATATAGTATAATAACTTTTTTGCCTTACACGTATTGAAAAACAGTAAAAATGTACTAAAAGCAAGTGTTAAAATAACTTTATTGTAAACAAATAATTGTTTTTTGATTGAAAAGTAAGTATTTTTTATTTGAACTTAGTGCTAGTCATTTAATTTGCATTAAAATATTCACATATGGCTGTGCTTGCCCCTTATGGTCCATTCAGGTTTTCATATGCAAAAAGGGTCCACTTTCCAGGTTCAAAACTTGAAATCTATTAGGGGTAGGACTTCCTATTTCTTTCATTCTATACAGAATTGAGTTCACTTTAATTTCCTTCCTCTACCTTTGATCGGAAGATCAACAGGAAAAGTGGTATTTTCAAAAAACACAATTCTTATAATTTTAGTAAAAATGCAAAAAAAGGAAGTTTTTGAAAAATCACAAATCACAAACTAATCGGACCAGAATGGCTTTTCTTTATTCACGCATAGTTTTTCTTACTTCATTTGATCCTCTGGTATCATTATTGTACCTCGCCCATAGAATGCCCTATTTCGAGAAAACTCCGCAGGGGGAAATCGCCCGAGAGAATGAGTCAAAAGTTCACTTTGAGAGGTCATAACTTTTAAATTATTAGAACTAGAACTTTGCCCTTTTTGGCAAATTGAAGATAAACACTTGAATTTTTACTCGTCTGTAGAGCATTTTTTCATAAAATCATCAGGTAATACGATACGAACAAAGCTACAAAAAGTAGTGATTTCTCGACGAAATTCGAAAAAAGCGTTTTTTTTTAAATGACCGTATTTCGAAACCTATTAGAGAAAGATAGTTCGTTGTTTTTTTTTACAATTGTTTACACCATATTTTTAATTTTAAACTATATTTTTACAACGCAATGGAAAAGTTCCACTCATGCAAATGTTGATTTTTATAATTTAGAAAAAGCCCCTGGTTTTTTTTAGAACCCCTACAAATTCTTAGAGGTCATTCATGAAAACGTATAGATGCTATTTCATAAAAAAATCGCGTCTGGGATTTCTTCGGAAAAAAATACCAGTTGCCTGGACTAGCGTATTTCATAATCATCTACAGGCACATATTTTATCAATTTAAAATTGAGGCCATATGAATTTTGATAATTTTTTATTTTAATACTAAAAATTGAAAGGCTTTGCAAGTTTATGAGATATAAAGGAATAAATTCACGCGTCTAATTTGTACGTTTTTTTCAAATATGTGGAATGCAAGAAAATGATGATGAAAGTGATGATCCTGCTCAAAAGGAAATCGATAAAGTAGGCAAAGTTTTCAAAGTTGAAAGACGGCAACAGCTGCTGCAGCAATAGTTGAATCTAAAATCATACATCCAACGCAATGGTCATCTAAAATCGTAGATTGTGTTGCAATTGACGGTGATTAGTTGTACAGGGATAGCTTAGAATCACGTACTCCCGTATTGAAAGGTGAAATAGCAAATTTGTACATGCTAACAGAAGTTACACTAACTTTGGCTGTAAAACATCCACAAATTGAAGATAAGTATCATGTGGAGAATTATACTCAGTTGCTGGATTGTGAAGACACCACAAATTTTACGAATGCGTGACCCGTTTCGAATAGCAGTTTCATAGACAAAGAAGACTTCATTCCATCACTTTATCCTCATCAACAATTTGTTAACAAAGAACAAAGGAACTTGTTTCATATGCCGAAAATGACTATTCTTCCGAAAGTGAAGATGGAAATATTGAAGCCGGTGAAGCAGAAGATGCTTCCGAAGGTCATGAAATAAACGTCGAAAGTAGTAGTTTATATGGGTCAATTTCCGGGTTCGGCGAATAGACCGTAGATCGAGGGGGGGGGGGGGGGCACGGAAAGAACAGTTTGGTAATAAAAGATAATTAGACCGGTCCAGGGGTGCGGCGACAACCTGGGGTTTCGTGTTCACTGGGGTTTTTAGGAATAGACCTGAAGTAGTAGGCGATGATGAAATTACCCTCTTCGCGCACACGGATCACGGTACGAACGGGTCTGACGGGCACCTCCTCAGGAACGAAGGCGAGGCGCTTCTCGGGGAAGAGGTCGAGTCGAGAATCCCGGGTAAGTCGGCATTTAACGTTAGAGGTCCATAACGAGCGACTACGATGTTGCCGAAGCAGGTCACGAGGAGACCGTGAAGAAGGCGGAGGAGGCGTGCGGCGAGACCGTGGGGTCTCGTAGAGGTGGAGGTCTACCTCGGGCAGGAGTTTCCGAATCGGCCTGCTGGCGGATACCTAGAGAAGCGGATGGTTTGGCCGGAGAGAAACGATGAGCGATCCTGTCAGGAGTGGCCATTGGTGAAAAGGACAAAGGAATGTTCAAAAACTCATCCGTCTGATCCTGGTTAGGCTCCGTTGGGTTAGTCGAGGGCTCAGTTGGCGCGGTGACGTATCCGGGATGTACCGGATTAAAATTGATAACTCCGGCGAATTTAGCGGCTTCTACTTTTCATGCGAAAGCAAGACGTTGATGTTTGCTCTGTCTTTTACGTCCCATGACCTGCGGAACGTCATTTTATTAAATTAGAACATGGTTACGAGAAGATATAACGAGGTGTTGATGGTAGGGTCGGAAGGGAAAATCACGACGACCCCCTGACTCTCTCGCTAGTTCTAACGGCGTGTTCGCCGCCGAATCATGACGTTCGAGCGTGGGGGGGGGGGGGCAGAGAAAAATAGAAATTTGAATTTAAAAAAACGGAAAAACAGATCACAAAAACACAAACACAAGAAAATAAATATCACATAAATTCAAGGCGAACGACGATATAAATAGCGAAGAGAAATTAAATCGAGAACATGATCAGTTGAGTTGGGCAGTAACGCCTCTACTTTGAGGTGGATAGTGAAAGTCAGAGGAAAAAGGACGTTGGACCACTTTCAGCTTTCCCGCTAGTTCTAATGACAATATTTACCACCGAACTGTGACGTTTGAGCGTGGGGGGTTGGAGGCAGAGACGAATAAAATTGAATAAATGAACAGATCACAGAAAATACACAGACACAGAAACAATAATATTGAAACTTACCGCAACGGGAGCGAGAATGGAGATTGCGGAAAAGAGTTTGAAAATATAAAAAGAAAAAAAAATGGAAGGGGAAGGAATAGAACCTCTCCGACTCTCCCGTTAGTTCTAACGGCGAGGTACGCCGCCGAACCGTGACGTTCGAGCTTTGAGGGTGGAGTTACAAGAAGGAAAAACAATATCACAATTTCAAGAGTTAAGTAAAAGAGTAATAATAATATCAAAAACTTACTTTCAGCGGCAATTAACTATATTTAGTATAAGTAAGAAAGAACCCTTTCAAACAAGAAAATACACAGCGAATGAGGATGCTAGCGATGCGCAACGAGGTTGAGAGAACAGAGCAGCAGTTATGCCTCCTTACAAGATCGTAGAGCGACTGAATGTGGGTTGCGCAGCACGCAGGCTGCTCCCCGTTTGCGGGCCTTTCGACACGGAGAGAGGATAGGTCCCGCTGGCACTCACGTAGTGGGGAAAAACCACCCACTTCCACCCACCGTCCCTCCGTGCGTCTGGCGCTCAAATCTGAACTTAACTCGTAATTAAATTTAACAAAGTCCCTCAAATAAAGAATACAAATTTAAATAAATAAATAAAAATATATATATATATATATTTGGTATGCGGTTTTGATTCATTGGGAATCGAACCGAAGGGCCTATGACAAAGCCACCGAACGCGTCCTCGGGTTGCGGATAGAGGGTCCCTGTACCAAGGGTTTCTGCTAAATATGGTTACAATAATTAATAAGCAGTCGCGGACAATTGTCCAGGGATGGTCCCGAAGGAATAACTCCTAAGCGAAGGCGTAACAACCGTGCCGAAAGCTGAATGGCACCTGGGTTAGGTGTCTCTATCGGTGACTCTGGGATACCGGGCGACCTCTCAGAGATCAGCCTTATCCTTGCACGCGGGGCTCTACAAGGATGGACTAACCCTTTCC
Source organism: Andricus curvator (assembly GCA_932195095.1). Lineage (NCBI taxonomy): Eukaryota > Metazoa > Arthropoda > Insecta > Hymenoptera > Cynipidae > Andricus > Andricus curvator. Next base: position 62,531 of record CAKNYM010052874.1, read on the forward strand.
CTAGATGCTCGTGGGAACAACAATGAAACCACCAAACATAGTTGTGGGAAGTGCGGTTCAAAAAAATCGAACGCGCATGGCTCCCGACAATGGGTCGGACAACAATGCCGACTACCCTAGAGTTGGGGGAGCCGATCAAGATGGAGTCAATGCGATTGACCGGCAGAGTCTCATTACTTTTAAGTGGACGGATCGACTCAGGGACGACCGGCTGGAGTGCTATGATACCAGTACAGGTGCGAGAAACACCCAGAGCTCTCGGATGTTTCGCAAAAATGTCTGCGAAACCGTGCCGAGGACCACCGGAAAAGGGGTTATATAAGCGGAGCGCCTACACAACCGCAGCCAGAACAAGCCGGCAACAGAAAAAGAGAGGCGACACTGAGACCAACCTCGAACAGGCATCGAATAGAGGAAGAACGAAGCTTTAAGACACGGAGAAACATCCACATCCAGGTTTCTCCCAAGCCCAAAGATCTGACTGAATTGGATGATGAGCTTCGTGGAGATTTTTCCGAAGAATCCGACCTCTGGACTATCAATTGTAATGTGTACAATCCAGCGAGAACTTTGGCAGATGCAAACCGTAAAACGAAATCAACGGTTGATTATAAGACCAAAAGACGAATGCATCAACTTAGCACAAAGATAGGCTGGCAGAGACAGTACGCGTCCCGCATTCAGTGCGTGATTGACTACATAACATCTGGCAGGACTTTCACTGCCAAGGTTCGACAGTTCGCGCGCGAACTGCGGATCCGTCATCACACAATATACAAGTCAAAGCTACTGACCATCAGGCAGCATATTGTTGACAGAATACGAGTACTATCTAACGCTAGGAGAAGTCTAGAGCGGAGAGAGAGGTGGGTCAGAGAAAATCCATAGTTTTTGTCTGACCCATCTCGGCTCTTCCAAGACCCTCCAGTTACAGTCGATCATCAGCCCAAACCAGAGGAGGTCGAAGCATTTTGGAGAGAAGTCTACGAAGTCCAATATGCACTTGAAGAAGGCTCAAAGAACATAAATAGCTTCAAGGACCTGTGCGATGCCCTCATAACAGCTGAGGAGGAATGCCCACCTATCACTACAGAGGAGGTGAAAAACGTATTAATAGGCATGAAGAACTATTCCGCTCCGGGACCAGATGGTATCACGACCTTCTGGTGGAAGAAGTTTCCTTCAACCCACCAGCATCTGGCCCGAATTTTCACCTCATATCTAAAGTCGGAAGAGCCTATCTCGGGGTGGTTGGTGGAAGGGCGCACAGTGCTCCTGCCGAAGACGGGCAACTTAGCTGACGCTAAGAATTACAGGCCAATAACTTGTCTGAACACACTGTATAAGATCTTCACAGCTATCCTAAATGATAGGATTGTTCGGACAATTGGACCTGTGTGGCGAGAGATGTATGAACAACGCGGCTCAAAGAAACGCGTAGCAGGATTTCGGGAGAACTTGCTCATCAATAGATGTGTCTGTAAAGACGCAGCATCCTATCAGCGATTGCTATCGATGGCTTGGATTGATTACCGGAAAGCTTTCGATTCAACCTCGCATAGACTTATCATCTGTCTCTTGGCAAGCCTAAAGGTTCATCCACACATCGTGAGGTGCATAGAGACATTAATGCCGTTGTGGAAAACAAGACTTACTTTCTCATCTTGAAAACATCGTGTGATCACTAACAGTATCACCTTTCAGAGAGGTGTCGTTCAGGGCGACACCATGAGCCCTCTCCAATTTTGCCTCACATTATTGCCACTATCTCTCGCACTTCGCCATTCCGAAGGGTATCTCTGCGGCAAACCTGGAAGGTTAATTTGAAGAAAAGAAAACTTAATGACATCCCCGAAGATCCCGAGCTCGTTGACAGAAGCGCTATACGACACCTTTTCGCTGGAAAGACTTATACATACCTGGGCGTGCCACAGAGCCGCATTCAGGACATGACGCTAACGTTTGCTTTCCTTAGATCACCCGGATTAAAGTCGGGAACGGAGGGCTTCATTTTGGCATGTCAAGACGATGATAGCAGAGCGTGTCATGCACACCCCGAACATCTAGGACACATACTATCTAGTCATCGAACTCATGCGGGAACGACCTACATCCAGAAGCACAATGCGGCACCAAGAGTGCTTTATTACCATCTCTGTCACTCTTACGGCATTAGCCCAAATACCTCTCCGCTAAACGCTCCTAGAGAAATAGAGTCAGTTGTCGAAAATGAGAAGTGCCGCATATAATGGAACTTCATATTCTCGACAATTGTTTCTGTTGCGCACTCGAGGCCTGACATAGTTCTCCTTGACTTCGAGAAACGAACCATGCTCGTTATCGAATTTTCGGCAGCAGCTGATAAAAACGTCACAGCCAAGGAGAAAGAAAAGAAAGAGAGGTATAAAGACCTTATAAGGGATTTGCGACGGTTATACCCGGAATATTCTGTTAAGCTAATCGTCATGATCATCGGCGCTCTTGGAGGTGCCAAGGTTTCACTTGTTAATAGCCTGAAAAGCATCCCTGCGTGTCAACAAAATGCTGAGACACTTGCGGGGAAAATGCAGAAGGCGGTCATTCTTGGGTCGCTCCGTGTCCTTAGAGTGCACGAGACTTTTGCTGGATCATCGTATTGAGTTCGTCGCAGACTGTAACCACCTATCTCACCGCCTTGAGACGTGGTTCCAGCTCAAATTTTACCGCGATTTCGCTGGGAGCGAGTACAATTTTTCAGATTAGCACCCGCTCCCGGCGAAATCCTGCGGTTGTGCTTATGACAAACTTTTAACTATATTTATTGTAAGGATGAAAATTTTTAGCTCAATAAGATGCATAGAAAGATCAGCCCGAGTGCACGATTATTTTTAACAGAACTCCGGTACATATATCGCAGTAATTAATATTTCGTAATTTAACTTTGGCCACATTAATTAATCATAGAAATTCCTATCATGTAAAAATTAAACAATTTAAAATACTAAAAATAAAATAATTAACTGTCGATGATTTAACTGATTATCAATACTCGCTTAATTAGTTAGTTTAAGAAAGGTATTATGTATTTAAATAACTAATTGATTTTTACCAATTAAAACAAAAATATAGTTCAGTGTGAAGTTTTTACAAAGCTAAACATGTTAAAATAAACTAATTAATTGGAACCAATTTAAGTGTTAAAATAAAATAACTAAAACTTAATATTTGCATGGAAATACTATATGTAAATAAGCTAATTGGAAATATTTCAATATTTAATTGAGCCTAATTCCGACCGAGCTCGTTTTCTTTTAATTAAGAACATTTAGTCCCTGTTGAATATGATCTACATTCCCAACTTTTAGATTTCCTTATTTAATTAAATTTTCGACTCTCACTCTGTCAAATAATTTGCGCTTCTTATTTGAAAGATTCTAGAGACGGAAAATCAATCGCCCGGTCAACAAACCCGTTATAGGCAGAAGCACTGCAAAAGGGAGAGGCGTGAAGAGAGGCAGAAAGGGAGAGGCGGGAAGAGAGAAACCCTTTGCCTGAACCTATTCCAGGCGACTAGCTCAAGTACGTCTGCCTACCAGATGGTACTTTTTATGACATTCGTCATCCGGTCCTACGATTTTAGAAATCGATGAGCGAAGCAAGGATCATGCAGAACAATGGATTGGAATGCGAGTGAAATTGCCCAAGGTCTACTCCGCCAGACTTTCGTCAAGAAAAGTTTTGACTAATAATTCGAGTCCAATCCCTTTTCCGTTAGATATTTTTGGAGGATAACATAGTGAGGAATGCTTAAGTGAAATATATGATGCATCACCTGGATGGCACGAATGCAGCAAGGGCTACAGTTTCCAAAACACACGTCTGTCATAAAAATTACGCACCTAATCTAAGTTCCAACAGTATGGAGAGGGTCATTGTAGTAAATATGTTCAAAACTTCAGTGTCTATACGAGATGTAATTTTTAATGTGTTAATAGCAGGTAGTAACAGCACTGCATATAATAAAATTAAAAATGCTAGACCATCTAAGCACGGCGATGTAGAAGTTAGGAAAGTTTGATGTGAGAACCATTCTCTACGGTCCACTTGTAACTCTTTCGTAACTAACTCTATCGGAAAACAAATGTCCATTACCTATACTCGGGAAAATTAGAAAAGCTGTGCGCAATTGTGGCGCGAGATTAACAACAGGTGTTAGGAAAGCTAGAAATTACAGAGTAAGTGAGAGAAAAACCTGACAAGAAATAAAAGACAACTTGGAACGAGACATCCTTAATATTGCTGGTCATTTATTTGGTGAGCACAAGGAATGTGCATCACTTGGATATTTTTGCGACGGAGTGCGAAAATCTGGCGAGAAAAATATCATTCCGGAGTTGCGACAATTCGGAATATATGAGGAAATTAGGGAAGTGATGCATAGTCTCGATCGAGATGTAGCTAGTATTCATAATGTGTCCCCTAAGGGTTTACATGAGTTCCATTTCTTACAACACTTCCTTTTACATGTTTTATAAAATCTTATCCTTACTATTTACAGTTATTTACACCTATTTACAGAAAATCTTACACCTATATCCTTATTTCTATTTTTGATGATAGCACAATTTTGGACGTGTTAGCGTGGGTGGGTTCAAGGGCGTGTTATTATGACTATCCCTTGCTCAGGCGATGGATAGTCATTCTAATACCTGAAAAAAATATTATGATTTTTGACCACTTAAAAAAATCGGAGAGGCAACCAGTTCGATTATTTTCGAAAATGTTCAAAATAATTTTTCTATTTTGAATATTGTGCCAGAAGTCTATTTAAATCGATTTTAGAGATCAATAGTGAGACCCGCCGGCATTGTTGACATAGTTTCTGTTTACTTTTTTTCGGCTGCTTTGGAGATGCGGTATTTAAGAAATTTAACATATTTATCGCAAGTGTTAAAGATCCGCAGTGACTTTCCGCCTCACATATGGATTTGAGCTTCCAAGGGGAAAAAATTGCCCCCGATAATCATTCGTTGCGCTAGCATTTCGAATTGATTTTTTCAGGTGAGTTTTCCAGGTTACATTACCCCCTGCATGAGCCTTGAGCAATCAACAACTTGGTAATATCAATATATTGCTTTTTTCACAATTTTTATAAATATTTGTGTTCATTTTGCAACTAATAATTATTTTATTTGCAGATGCTGCCTTTTCTGAGGTCCCACAACTTAAAGAAGCCCAGATCTTCGTACTGCTTTCTTCCGTAATACCACGGATCCATCAAATTTTCTACAGGCCCGGCTTTCTTACCTAACACGACTCGACTGAATTATAGAACTGGCTTTTTTACAATAATTATGGAAAAATTATCTTTAATAATATTAACAATAAAAAAAAACTTCTAGAAACGGATGTATCTTCTTTACGATTCCAACGATATAAAAAACTCATTTTCGAGTTTTCGTGCAGCCGGCTTTCTTAAGTATCACAGCAGTTTTACTCCGATCCTTTTTTTAGTCCCTTTTTGCTATCATCCCCGCAATGGAGAAAAAAAATTTAAAAATGCTTTATTATTATATCGTCATTCATAATCAGCAAGTGTCCACAAGTATCCGCAAGTCACAATTTTTAAGAACATTGACAAAAGTTTTTGCGTTTCTGTAAATTCGTTGGCAATGTGTCGCTTCTTTTCAAATGACACGTTTAAATCGAGTCGACTTCCCGAGTATGTAGCATTTTCAAGGATAGTAAATAGATTTCCGTTAAAAGGAAAAAAACGCCGCTTCACCGTCTAAATGTAGGGATAATGTTTGCCAATATGACGTGAATGCTAGAATCTATATAAGTACAGCCAGTTTAAGGTCTTTGCAATTGAAGTTCAAGAAAGTCTTCAGGGAACAGTTTTTTCTTTCAGAAAGATGAAAACTGTGACGTTTATACTGTTCTTCTACGCACTAATATTTTTCCGTAATGCTGTTCGTAAGTAGAATATAATATAATACTAAAGCAACCACACATTAAAATGTCTTACATCCAGATATCCACTATATCCAAAAATTCGCATTTCACCTTGAAACAGTTGAAACATATGTTCATTATCATTGTACTTATTTCGCCGAAAATGTTTTTCAGGGTGCGGCAAAACATTTTATTCTGCAGTTTTGAAACTGAACGAAGCCACATTTTTGGATACGTAGACGGAAGAAAATAAATGTGAAGTAAAATTTTTCTAACATATGTTAGAAGGAAATTGAGTTTATGGGTACACGTAAAGCTTGAATATGAAATTTTTGAACATAGTAATTTTGAAATTTTGTATAAATAATCAAAATTAATAAGGTTTGAACCGACATTTTTGCCGAAAAATGCGCTGCAATTTTACGTTATAGCCACAAGCGTATGCCAATATATGTTTCGAAAAATTTTCTTTACAATCTGTTTCCTTCCGTCTGTGCATCTTGAACTTTCTTTTCGTTATTATATTAAGCTATTGCCTATTACACGTATTGCGCTACTGCATAGACGTCCAGAAAAAGTGCTATTAAAAGTTATCGTTAAATTACCATGCATTTCTATGAATTTCAGTAAGTTACCATAAATTTCCACAAATTTCATGAATTTTCTTTTTTTATAAATTTCCTTAAATTTTTAGGAATTTCTCAAATTTTCATAAATTTCTTTATTTCCATTAATTTCTCATATTTATAGAAATTTATGAAAATTTATTACGAGGACGCATGCGCAATAGCTTGAGCAAATATTTCAATGAAGCAGTATCCGGGTAAGCAAGGGTGTGTTGTCTCCGCTTGTTTTTGGTTCATATTTCAGGAGTACGTTTCTACCATTACAGAACTAATTTATCCCAAGTACCAACGTGAAAAAAATATATTACAGGGCCGAGGTACAGCTTAGAGCTGCTTGCAACCTAACCCTCTACATCTAAACTTAAACTAAATATAAAATATAAAAAGTATGTAATTCGCACTAAGAGGCTGAGACTAAAGCTAACGCAGCAGAAAATGTACAGTGTACTAAAAAACTGTCCTTCTTAGAATACATTTCGCTTGTTCCTAATTATACACTATATTATTGACTGCAAAATTTATTATTTTTACAAACAAACCTAATTTTTTTGTTGAAAATATACATTGTAACGAATTTAGATCAATTGAAATATATAAGATGGGACTGATTCACATAACCTTAGTGACGAGTCCAGTGAGTCAGTCCAGGACAAAACATGAAAAATATAATTTTTATTAAATTTAAAAATGAATTTTTTTTTTGAATTAATTGCAGAAAACAAAATAAATAAATATTGTCGACCCTAATCCAGGTGCGAACTTCGGTCGGATGCCAGAGCTTGACCATTGGCCCAAAGTCGGCCCTACTTTGGTAACCGATCTACGGTAACCAGAGTTGGGCCGACTAAGGTGTTTTCAAGCTGCCATGTTCCCATCGACATCGGCCACTGACGTCGGCAGCGGGCGAAAAGCCGACTGTCGCGTCGGCCCAATTCTGGCCCAACTTTGGGCCGACCATCGGATGAACTGTGGCAGATTGGTCGGTACGACCGCAAAAATGCGGTCGGTCCAACTCTGGATACAGCAGTCGGTTAGCCACAAGTCACCTTGATGCACCCGACGGTCGGTCAAACCTTGGCCCGAGTATGAACAGACTGTCGGATAAACTCTGGTTCATTGTTTCAAAAAGACCGTAAAAGTGCGGTCGGTTCGACTCTGGGCAAGGGATGGCCCGAACATCGGCATAACATTGGATTGTATAAGTCATCATGATGCACACGACGGTCGGTCAAAACTTGGCCCAAATATGGGCCAGCCGTCGGATATACTAGGGTTCATTATTTCAAAACGACTGAAATTTGGGTACGAATAGCTAGATTTTTGTGTAGACATACCCGTATTTGTACTGAAATTTCGGTACATGTAGACTAGGGTGATTCTTATTTATACTTGGTGGATTTTCTTTCTCGAATTTCTCTGCTCTCACCCTGCACTTTTGTTCGGATGCAAAAAAAAAAATCTCAAGATTTGTGCAAAATCGGTTAATATTTAGGGGTCGCACAGAGAACATGAAGTTTCCCATTGATTTAACATGGGAAAAAGTCAGCTTTTTGTAAATTTAATATTTAAACGCGATAATATGTTATAAATAATTCCGTGTTTCAGTATATGTTTCAGAACTCGTCAGAGAATAAAAATCAATCTTAAATTTTGAGGTTGAATAATTTTAAGCCACTCTTATGGGTCCCAAATCCCATAAGTGACAAATTTGAATTATACGTAATTTTAACTAATATTCAATTTTGTAACCAATTTAAATTTGTTTAAAAATCTACGAGTATTCATAATAAACAAATTAGTACTTGAAAGTATTAATATTTGTCGAAAATTTAGTGAAATAAAATATGTTTCCTGCTTTTTTTAGGCAAAACATATACTTGAAAAAATACGTATTATTTAAATTATTGTAAAAATATTTAAACAAATTATTTGATTGTTATCATTGATTATATAACTCATAAAGTCTAGAAAATACGTTCATTTCTCGAGTTGACTGAAAAAAAAATTTAAACAAATTAAAATTGTTTAAACAATTGAATATTAGTTGAAAAATGACTGGGCATTCATAAATTACCGATTAATGATTATTTATTTTTTTTTAACTTTTAAAAAGCATCAATAAGCCGCAATATTACGTAAAATTCAAATTTGTCACTTATGGGGTTTTCTTCGGGACCCATAAGAGTGGCTTAAAATTATTCAACCTCAAAATTTATGATTGATTCTTATTCTCTGGCGAATTCTGGACAATATACTGAAACACGGAATTATTTGTAACATATTATCGCGTTTAAATATTAGATTTACAAAAAGCTGGCATTCGAAAAAAACTGGGGGGTGAGAGCAGATAAATTCGAAAAGTAAAAAAGGAGACCCACCATAATGTAGGCGCTTCCTTTTTTTTTTAAGAAAAAAAATTCTAAGTTCCATCTTTATGACAAATTATGAATATTCAGAAAAATGTACAGCTGATGTAATTCTTAATCGTTTTGAAATAGTCTGAAACACCTAAAAAGCAAAATGTTACACGAAAGCTTAAAAGCCCGTGTTATTAAAATTCGCCCCAGATTGCTCCACGGAAATTCAAAACATTTTGCAAAATTGAATGAGTAATTATAAATTCAGTCACTATCCTGTATTAAATTTGCAAAACGTCCATGATACGGCAACATTATCAATTATAACCAAATTATTATTTACATTCTCATTCTAATGAGAAGGTATTGGTTTTATGTAAAATTTGACATAGTCGGTTTTCATCAAATCTCCACGTTTTGAGACCCCCTGAGCCAGAAAAAACGGTTTTTACCAAGGTGTCTGTCTGTCTGTAGTCTGTCTGTCTGTCTGTCTGTAGCCACGATAACTTTCGAAAAAATGATCAGATTTGATTGAGCTTTGGCACACTTTTTTATGGCCGAAAAATAGAGAACGAGTTCGTTATTCAGCTATTTTGGATGAAAATTCAAAAAGTGAGCACATTTTGAAAATTGTTGAGACCACTTTTTTTGAAGATTTAAAAATTCTATGTATGGTTATTAGTAGTACGCAAAATAACGAACGAAATATTCTAATGACTTTTCGTGATAAAACAAAAATTACTGCAGTTATAGCATTTTCAAAATTCCAAAAAACAAACGAAAATGTACATTTTAAGCCGAAAAACGCACGATATGAAAAAAAGTCAAGAGGAGAAAAACGTTGCTTTTTGAACGCCCTATAATATTTTCATAACAACTTTTTGAATTTTTTGAAAAATAAAAAATTCAAATTTTGATCGCACAAAAAAATAATCAAAAATTCCATTTTGCTGTGAAACTATGCAAGATACGAGAAAAGATCATTTCACCAAAATTGTGCACCCAAAAAAGATCTACAAATTTCTTATCATTCACTTTTTGATATGACGCGTAGTTTTTGTTTTATTCGTAAAAAACAGCATTGAAAATAGAAAAATCAAATGCACAGAACCGAGCGTGGAACGCAAGGTTCAAATGATTTTCAAATCAAATATCGAGCGCGAAGCGCGAGTGTCTGGATGAGAATGTGTTCCTTAAGGTCGATAGAACCTTGAGTAAATGAAGTTCCTTTTCAGTCTAAAATAAAAACAAATTTAACAATCACTTAATATGTAGAGGTTTTGATAATTTTATAATATTTGCAAACAAACTTTTTCTTTTCATCGAAGTCGAACACGAAGTTGAAAAATCTAGAGCAACCGAGCGTAAAGCGCGATGTAGATACGCCCGAGCGCGTAGCGCGAGGTGAATACATAATCGAGCGCGAAGCGCGAGATAAATATATGATCGATCGCGAAGCGCGAGATCCAACAGTTGCGCGCCCTAGGCGCGCTCAAATCAGCGAGCGAAGCGAAGCGCGCGATGAGAATGTGCCCGCGAAGCGGGCAGATTTTTTTTTTAATCACTCCCCAGCGACTGACGATTTTCAAGATTTACATGATGAAGTAAAAAAGTACTTCACTCTCGAGAATTCCGGAGTTACAACTCTCAGAAGTATACAAAGTAAAACTACCGAAGAAGAACGGCCCAGAGAGCAAACAGATGGCCTTTCACAGATTGGTCTGTTTTGAGAAAAAATTGCTGAAAAATGAACAATTTAGGGATGGCTATTGCTCCAAGATTGAGAAGATATTTGAGAAAGACTACGCAGTACCTTTTCACCCTAAAGAATGATTAGATCTTCAGAAAATTAGGTCGGTATCACATTTCCTCGTGATCAATCCACATAAACCCGCAAAAGCTGGTAAAGTGTCTAACAAGAATGGGAGATTGTTTAAATTGAATTTTATGTAGAAGAAAAATTCGGTATCTGAAGGATATCCGGTAGATTACAACATGCAAGTTTTGTCGAAGGCAATACGAAGAATCCAATTTGTTTAATTGGAGATCACCCTTATACCAAAGCCTGAATAAACCATACACACAAACAGAATGGAGACCAAGGCACAGAAACTATTATTAACAAATTACGAAAAGACTACTGGATTCCCAAAATAAGAAGTTGTGTGAAAAAAGTTATTTCTGAGTGCATAAAATGCAAAAGGAAGAATTCCACCTACCTTATCAAAGTTCACAAAAACCTTGAGAAGCGTTACGGAGTCTTGTTTACCTGCTTATCTACCCGGGCAATACATGTAAAAATTTCTGACTCGTTAACTGCAGATTCTTGTGTTATAGTTATACGTCGAATCTTGGCTCGTCGAGAAACAATAAAAACGATGTGGTCTGATAATGGAACTGATTTGAGAGCAGCAAACGTAGAATTAATTGAAGCACTATATGAGGTAGATCAAGTTCAAATGAAGAACAAACTGTCAAGAATTGGAAGTGACTGTAGAATACATTGTCAACAGTCATCCTTTCACTCATCCATCATCTGACACCGACGACTCAACAAGCATATTACCAATCGATATATTGATAGGCAAATCTGTCGAAATTCAAATGGTGGATCAAATATAACATCAAACAAATTTTAATTTGCACACGTTTGTCTCAAAGTTGGTATGTGGGGGGTTTTGTGGGCACCGACTTCAAACTTAACATCAGCAGATACAAATTCAAAATGGTGGATCCAATATGCGATCAGAGTTGTTACATTTTTACACAATTGCCTGAAACTGATATAAAGGGGGTTTTAAGCGTATCTGATTTCAAGTTTGACGTCTACAGTTGCAAATTGAAAAGGACAGGATATATTTCTGGAAACAATACAAAGATTATAGATAAAGGTATACG
>CAKNYM010052874.1:74355-109969 GCA_932195095.1 Andricus curvator
ACATTCCTCCTCAGATTTTATGAGGTTGTCGCAAAACTCCTTGAAGCGGATGATATTGTCAGTATCTTCTTTCAACTATAGTGTTTTCGGGATCTTGTTTTCCTCTCTTCAAAAAGTCTCTACCTCCTTGGGCTTGGGTGGATTTTATACAGAAACAGGTAGATCGCTCAAGAGGCGCGATGGGTCAGCGAGAAACTGTCGATTTTCCCTGATCCATCTCTTCCTCTTCTGTATTCTCCTCCTTGCGTCAGATAACAGCCGTATTTTTTCAACAATATGCAGCTTGATTGTCAGCAGCTTTGACTTGTTTAGTGTGTGATTCAAGATCCTTAGTTCTTGGGCGAACTTTCGAACCCTTTCAGTAAACGGTCTACCAAATGTTATGTAGTCAATTACACATTGAAAATCGGGACGCATTCTGTCTTGCCCATCCAATCTTCTTGTTCAGTTGGTGCAAGCGTCTTCTGGTCTTTTGATCCATCTTCGGTTTCAGCCTTCGATTTGAATCAGCCAAAGCTCTCGCAGTACCATAAACTGAGCAATTGATGGTCCAGAGGTCGGACTCTTGCGGGATATCTCCACGACTGGAGGCATCCATTTCAGCCAGATCTTGGGGCTTGGGAGGAACTTGCATGTTAATGTTCCTTCTTGTAATGAAATTGCGATCATCTCTCAGAAGGTGCCTGCTTTCTGCGGTTGGTCTCAATGTGCGAAACGTGCTGAAGCTCTGGGTGTTTCTGGCACCACAGAGTGTGCATAAGCTCCATGAAGCCTCCGCGAACAGGGATAATGCTGGCATCGTAGCAGTCTAGCACTACATCCCTGAGTTGATCCGTCCACTCAATGTGGGCGTTTCGCCGGTTCATCGTCGTGTTTCGATCTAAATTATTTTAAGCACCCCGAACTCTAGGCTGATCGGCATTGTTTGCCGACCCATTGTTGGGTGCTCTGCGCGTTCGATTGTCTTGAACCGCATCTACAACATTTTGGTGTTTTGGTGGTTTCATTGATGTTCCCACGAGCAGCTAGGGAAAGGCTTAGTCCATCCTTGCGGAGCCCCGCGTGCAAGGGTAAGGCTGATACTCTGAGAGGTCGCCCGGTATCCCAGAGTGACCGTTTGAGACACCTAACCCAGGTGCCATTCAGCTTTCGGCACGGTTGTTACGCCTTCACTTAGGAGTTATTCCTTCGAAACCATCCCTGGACAATTGTCCGCGACTGCTCATTAATTATTATAACCATATTCAGCAGAAACCCTTGGTACAGGGACACTCTATCCGCAACCCGAGGACGCGTTCGCTGGCTTTGTCATAGGCCCGTCGGTTTTATTCCAAAGGAATCGAAACCGAAAACCGAAATTTATATATATATAGGTATGACTGATCAATTGGTCATTGCTCGTATTGACGGTCCAGCCAATGCTTGGTATCCTGTAGATTTCAACCGTTGCAAGGTTTAAAATCTACGAAAAACCATTTTCTGCTACTGGTGGAGATTATTTTGGACCCTACCTTATCAATGTTCTCAAAAAGCTTGAGAAGCGTAACGGAGTCTTATTTACCTGCTTATCTACTCGGGCAATACATGTAGAAATTGCTGACTCGTTAACTGCAGATTCTTGTGTTATGGTTATACGTCGAATCTTTGCCCGTCGAGGAACAATAAAAAGGATGTGTTCTGATAATGGAACTGACTTGAGAGCAGCAAACGGAGAATTAATTGAAGCACTAGATGAGGTAGATAAAGTTTAAATGAAGAACAAACTGTCAAGAATTGGAAGTGACTGTAGAATAAATTGTCAACAGTCATCCTTTGACTCATCCATCATCTGATAGCAGCGACTCAACAAGCATATTACCAATCGATATATTAATAGGCAAATCTGTCGAAATTCAAATGGTGGATCAAATATAACATCAAACAAATTTTAATTTGCACACGTTTGTCTCAAAGTTGGTATGTGGGGGGTTTTGTGGTCACCGACTTCAAACTTAACATCAGCAGATACAAATTCAGAATGGTGGATCCAATATGGCGGTCAGAGTTCTTACATTTTAACATGTATGTATGTATACCATTAAGCCATTTCCCTTTCAAGGTAGGCGTGACACTACCCGATTCCGGTAGTGTTTCTAGGTGGATAGATTTCTTGTAGTTATAAATAACTACAAGTGTGGGCTCACAACACCCACGATGTGCCAACAGCACTCAGTATTCTTGAATGGTCACCCAACCAAGTACTAACCGCGTCTAATGCTGCTTAACTTCAGTGATCTGACGAGAACTGGGGTTTTCAGCGGGGTATGGCCTTTGGCCATAATTAATAACATAATTGCAACATAATTGCCTATAAATTATATAAAGGGGGTTTTTGGCGTATCTGATTTCAAGTTTGACGTCTACAGTTGGAGATTGAAAAGGACAGATCGAATATGATGGATATTTTATTTGAAAAATGTTAAAACTAAGTACAACGATGGACTTTTCTGATTTTTTTTTTATATTTTCTCCACATTAATTGAAAAAAGTTGCTGAAATAATGTATTTAAAGAAACAGTAAACAATGGATATATTTCTGGAAACAATACAAAGATTATAGATAAAGGTATACGTCAAGTCCTTCCTCTCATTTTATTAGGCGTTCGACGTATGATTGAAAAAATAATAAAATATGCAATTGATGCTTTGAAATAGCAGATGAAAGTGTTCCTCAATATTTTATTTTGTCAATTTACATGAGATTAGCCTAATAAATAATTTTTATAATATGTTCTTTTCATATTTGCGCCTGAGTGTTTTATATCTGAATTACAAAGGAGGGTTTTCGATAAGGCCCTTCATCGCCCCACCCCCCCCCGAATCATATTTTGCAAAGTTTATTATCGAGATCATTCTTATTTTTTTTATAGTGTGGAAAATATGAGGTTTCCAAAAATGCATATACTTTTTGTGTTAATTGATAGGACCCTTATGAAAAAAGACGCTAAGCTTAGCTTGTTTTGAGAAAATACGCCATTTATCTAGTTTTTGGGATCTTTATGTAGTCATTTCGTATAGAGCGCAACCGAGTAAGAAAACGATTTTCACATATATAGTGAACAAATACATGAGCTACTATACACATAAAAATTGTCGTGTTACTACATTGTGCTCATGGTAAAAAATAAAAAAGTTGAATTTTGGGTAATATTTAATAACGTACTAATTGACTGATTTCGTCATATTTTCTTTCCAAAACTTCGACCTAACTCTCGATCTTTTTCTCGAGAGCTAAGTTGAAGTTTTGCAAAAAATATAAATGAAAGAATATAATTAAATATATAAAAAATATTGAAAAATATATTATATATATAACTAATATATTACTAAATATATTTAAAAAAATCTTTTCATTCCAAAACTTCAACTTAGATCTAGATATTCTTCTCGAGAGCTGAATTGACGTTTTGGCAAGAAAATATAACGAAATCAGTCAATTAGTGCGTTATTGAATATTATCCAAAATTCAACTTATTTATTTTTTACCATGAGCGCAATGTAGTAACACGACCATTTTTATGTATAGAGTAGTTCATGTATTTGTGCACCATATATGTGAAGCCTTACATTTTCCACATTATGAGAAAAATAAGAATGATCTCGAGAATAAACTTTTAAAAATATGATGGAGGGGGGGGGGGGGCTAAGAAGGTCCTTATCGAAACCCCTGCTTTCGAAATCTTACAATTTCTTTCCAGAAAATGATTTTTTTTTATTTTTCGTTGTTTTTGCATTAGTATATGAAAATCCGCAGAATGGCATAAGTTTTTATTGAACACACACATCCTAAGGTACACAACTTTGCCTTGCTCTTTTCGACATCGAGGGAAATGCCGGGGAATGAACAATCGGCAGAAAGTGCTTAATGGATTTTTTTAAAAATAAATGATACGTGAAAAAATATAATTACTAATATAATTTTCAACACTTTTTTTACCATTTCTTGATTGATCGGTTCATATTGAAGACGCACAAGAAAAAGTCTAGATGTTAGTTAGATAAACGTTTATTTTTTAGCCTGCTAGCATTCAAAAATTGACTTGCTTACACTTCCATTTTTTTAACAGAATTTTCTTAAAACTAACCCTTAAAACTAACATCCTTCCACACCTTATCTCTAACGCCGCTCGCTCTTATCGCATTGCCTTCCTCGCTTCGCCTTGCCTCGCTCGCATGTCCCTACTTTCTTGCTTTGCCTCGCATTACCAAACTCTGCCTCCGCGACTAATACCTAATACTTATCTACTATTTACAATATTTACATTTACGTATATTTACTTCCTCCTCTATTTACAATCTTTCCTTCTCCATTCCTGTTCCTCCTTCCTTCTCTTCTTCTCCATCTTACCCAAGACTCCCTTCACCCATGCTACTGCCCTTTTGTCCCCCCTTTCATGCATCAATACCTCCATGCTTATCTCACTCCTTTCCACCTCTACGCACTCCTCCAACCAGTGCTCCACTCTTGCCTCCCCCTTCCCACATAGTTCACACATCCTCTTTTCTCTAGGGAGCCAGAACCTATTGAAACCCTCCATGCACCCACATCTCATCCTCGATATAAGCTCCTGACTTCCTTTCTCTCCTTTCTCACACAAATATTGCGCTCTCGCCCTTGGTATAATCCACACATAGTTCCCATTAAACCTTGTCTCTCTTATTCTCTCTTCCCCTGCTGTCTTCTCTCTCTCCATGCTGTTTTTCTTAACCAACTCATATACCTTCCTTCCTTCCTCATGCATCCTTTTCACTTCATCCATCTGCAGTCCATTCGTTCCAAAATACCTTTCTCTTTCAACCTCCATCCTCCCACCCCCTGTCCTGTTCTCCTTCTCTCACCAACACTCCCTAACCAGCTTACTTCCCCCCTCTTCCAAAAATTTCTCCTCATATTTACACGCTCGACTCCCCGCTAGAATCCCTACACTCGTTCTCCCCGTCTCCCTCCTGACAATATAATTAGGCGTGTTCCTTGCCAGCCCCAGTGTCAACTTTACATATCTCTCCTGTATCCTATTTACCTCTTCGCTTTCCTTCCACCCCCACACCTCTACTCCATACAATAGGACACTCATCACTAGTGAGTCAAACAATTTGATTCTCCTTACAAAATCATATGCGAATAACTTCTTTCCCAACCCCCACACCTGCCTCATCACCACATTTGCCCTCGTCACTTTCTCTTTCATGTGACCATCCACTCCGCCATTCCTCCGAAACAAGAAGCCCAGGTACACAAACTCTTTCACCGCCTGCACCGCCTTTCCCTTCCACTTCCGCTCCCCTTCCTTATCCCTTCCACCTCCTTTTCTGAAAACCAGAACCTTGGACTTTTCCGCATTCAGTTCAACTTTTCATCAAATCTAACCTCCAGATAATGTTTAAAGTTATTGATGTTTGCATATTTGTCAACGCACAATCAGAAGTAAAAATATCATAATACTCTAGAAATACATAATTCAGGGTGCCTAGATTCTCAAAATATATTTTCTTCATCGAAATTTGGAACCTTCGTTTTTTTTTTAATATCAGCTGACTTTGGGATGATATTTGGATTTCCTTTATTTGGGACCAATAGCAAATTTTTGGGGTGCAGTGAAAAAATGCTTTAATAGTCATCTTTATATTATATCTTACAGGTGGAAGTTTTTGGTGGCCACCTGGACCACCTGGGAGTGGACACCGAATAGAGATAGGTGATAGCGAGGGGCAGGGTTCTCCAAGATCTCACCCTCTAGGTTAGTATAGTGTAATTTTTTAACTAACAAACAATTGCTGGTATTCAGAAAAAAATCCCAATTTTATTTCTTAACCGCCAGTAAATTGTTATCGCTGAATATCTTTGGCCCCTGGAGACCTTTGAAACAAGTTTCGAATTTTAACTTACAAAAGTACATTTTCTTCAGAAAAATTCGTAGTATCGCACACAATAATAATTTTTTTTTGCACTAAAACTGCTTTAAGTTTTTGGCAGTGAGATGTGCAGTCACTAATTCTATATAAAATTATCATTGAAGAATTGTTATTCATTGTTACTATTTCATTTCAAATATCACGAAATTTCCATGTATTCACAAAATATTGTAATTTTTTCAAAAAGAAATTTTTCTTTGCTGAAAATACTTTAAATTATTGTGTAGTGACTGTCTGTAACGATTTCTATAGAATATAACCAATCATAATTATTATAAACAGTGTTTGTGGAAAAATCTGGAATTTGTTTTTTCTTCAATTTTGGATTTCCCTTAATTATATGAATTGATGCAGATATTCTTAAGAATAACACAGGTTTAATTATATTTGTTGAAATGCAAAAATTGTTGATCTTGTAAGCAAATTTAATAAATAAATTTAAAGCTTTGGCACTTTGGCCAAGAAAATGTACTTACCTCGCGCTACGCGCTCGGTGTTTTTACTTCCTCCACATTTGTGCACAGACCTTTTAAAATTGAAGGTCAAGCATCGACAACTATAATTTAGTGATTGTAAATTCTCTTTTGTTAAAGCTCTTTCGGCTTTAACGAACACATTCTCATTACGCATCTTGTGCTTTGCACTCGATTTTGTCCAAAGTGCGAACTTTTCCACATTAAGTTCAACTCTATTATGTGAAATGAATATTATATTTATTTGTGTACCTCGGTCTGGGACTGCTTATGCAGATATTGCAAACTAATGTACACATTTTATTTTTGATGATTACCTTAACACTTGTTCCTCATTTTGCACTAATTTTAATCCTCAACTACCCTGGAAAATGTATCATTTCAATAAATCTATATTATTACAATTCATAATATTAGAGCCTAGACTTCATGACGAGCATTTGTATATTTACTCGGATACTCGGGGAACCGGGTACCCGAGATCACGTGTATTACTCGGGTACCAGGGTACCCGAGTAATAACCTGTACCTCGGGTACCCGGGTACCCGGATAATCGGTTAATACCTGGGTATCCGGGTACTTGACGAATTTTTTGGATTTTAGAGATTTCACATTCGACAGCAAGTTTCAAATGCAAAGAAAACAAAAAATAAACGCGGGATACTTTCATAACCCTTATTTGAGAATCAAACAGCCATACCACGCTGAAAAAACCAGTTCTCGTCAGATCACTGAAGTTAAGCAGCGTTGGACGCGGTTAGCACTTGGATGGGTGACCATTCGAGAAAACTGAGTGCTGTTGGCACATCGTGGGTGTGGTGAGCCCACACTTGTAGTTATTTACTACAAGTTATCAACCTAGAAACACTACCCGAATCGGGTAGTGTCACGCCTACCCCGAAAGGGAAATGGCTTAATGGTATACATACATACAAACGAAATAACCAAAATTCCAGAACGCCCGGAATGTGAAAAACCAAGTTGGGTTTATGAATTTGTGTCCGAACGGGCAAGTGATCTATTTGCACAATGCAAAATATGCAAAAAGGACATTTCGAACAACCACTCAACGTCGGCTTTAAATAAGCACCTTCCTCATGTGCATTCACTTGAGCCAAAGGGAGAGAGGTATGTGAAAGGGTGCAATTTCTTAAGTTCATTTTAATAATAAAATAATAATAATAATACAATTTTAATAATAAAAATGTGGCATTGTCAAAATATGTTTTTATCTCTTCATTAAATATAAAATTCACAAAAATGTATTATTTATTGATTAATGTATTGGTAAATATATTAATTTTTCAATTTATTGATTCATTTATACCACTATATTTCAAGTAAAAACAAACCTATTGGAAAAATCTCATTACATGTCCTTTTTAGCTTAAATTAAAAAGAAGATATTGATCAAGATCATTTCGTTAGCGAAAATGAACAAGAAAAAGATGCACCTTGTGAGTTGGGCCCAGTTTCGAAAAGGCAAAAGAAGAGTATTTTAAAACAAAAATGTGGAGTGGTTCGATAGGAAGAAATATCGCGGGCGTTAAGTTCTATGATTAAAAAGAAACAATTATCGATCTCAATCGTTTACAGTGATAGTCTACGTGATTTTCTCAGTGCAATTGCTCCTGATTACCTAATTCCTAATTACAACGCCATGTTAAAGCGATTAAAATTATCAAATATTATGATGGGACAGAGAATTAGAGATGATATTTCTAAATGCGAAACAGCATCGCTTTCTATAGATGACTGGCTGTCGAACAAAAATGATCCATATTTACTAGTGAAGCTACATTACATAAATACGGAATGGAAATTGAAAATTTGGTCTCTTTCTTGTGAAAGGATTGAAGATAATCCATCAGAAACCAGTTTAGCTCTAGCTCTAAAATGTATTATCGAAGAATGGGATTCAAAGGATAAGGTCAATTCAATTGTTCATAATGCATTCAACATCCAGACGTCAGCTTTTTTCAAAAATATATTTAAATATGACGTTCCTTGTGCTATCGAGCTGATTCAAAATAGTTTTCACGATGCGTTGGTTTGTTTTTAGGGTTTCGATGATGTGTATGCTCGAATGAAAAAAATCATTCGTTACTTTGAAGAATCTGATGAAGCAGCATCATCTCTGGTAAAGACCAGATGACGTTAGAAACAACGCCTGGAAAATTGCTAGAGGGACACCTTGATAGGTTAGATTTGATCTATGGCATGTTCAATACGTTTTTAGAGAATCGCATACCTATTGCTGCAGTCATATCTAATAGGGCGGAAAAAGAATGGATAAATGGCCAATATGAATTGTCTGATATGCAATGGCAACTTGTCAAAAATTCAGTAACTTTACTTTTTCCATTGCAATCGGCAACATTAGAGTGATGGAAATATGTAACTAGACATTATGCTCAACTTCATCAAGCAAATTCACTGCAGCTGTGACAATAGCAGCATTGTCGTGTACGATTGAGCTTACTTTTTCTACCAAGTTTCAATCTTCTATTACCTTCTCTAAATTACTCGCCAAATCAATCGCATTTGGCCGTATATCTAAATGTTTCACACTTAGTAAAAAACATCTAATTTTCCACTCTTCGTCGATATAATGAATTGTTACTGATACATATGGGTCTTGAGCTCTTGATGACCATTCATCTGTATCTAAAGACACACTTCGAATTTTTGAGATATCTCTTTATAGAATTTGTACCGCACGATTATACGCTCCATTAATCTTTTTCCAGATCGTTCTTTCGCAAGGTACTTGATAACCGGGTTCAACGATATCCATAAAGTTACGAGAACCTTGACTTGAAATAATTAATATGGGCAATTGATTAAAAATTATCAGTTGAGTTATTGCTCGAGTAATTATTTCGCAACGTTCCGAGGATTATTTCTCAACAATTTTCCGTTTTCGTTTCCTTGGTGGCCCATGCAATTCAGGCTCGCTGCTGTTGCAGGAGAAGTAACATTTTTGTCATCCTTAATTGCAGAACTAACGAAGCTGTAATATTATACAACATTTGAAAGTATGAAAAAATATAACCTATTTTATAAAATACACTAGCTTTGCATTTGTAAAATGTTGTAATAAGTTAAGCAGTAAGTTAGTTTGAATATGAGTTCGGCGCCTTGGGCCCTAAATTGTGCTTACGTAGTAAGTGGCGGCTTAGTGATGACGTTGAATTTGGGTATAAAAATATTTCGCTACAAATATGACGCTTTATGACAAAAGATTCCCATATCCTACTTGGCCGTTGAGGCGACATGCTGACGAATTGAATGAAGGGTTATTAGACATTTGTGATCATGTCACCTAGTGTAAAGACCGCGCTCACAGGAACTCGAAGCTGTTCATTTGGAAGCTAAGAGAAATGTGTCTGGAAAAGCGGTATCAAGGCCCCGTCTGGGGTAAAAAAAAGAGTGCGTGTCTTATGTTGACAACCTGAGGTAGGTGGAAATTTTGAGGATCGTAGACATTCTATTGGTCAGTTTGAGGAAAAAACGAAAGACATTAGAGAGCCCTGGTGAGGGTTCGTTCGAGGATAAAACACAGTAAATGTTGCCGAAGGGTCCTAGACTTAACCCCTAGGGTTGACGACAAAATCACGTTTTCATACTAAATGCAGAAGACAGGTATGTTTAGAAAGTTACCAGATTGGACTCCAGGATTAAAATCATAAATTCGAAAATCTTGAAAGGGGCAGCAAACAGCTTGATCTCTATCGTCTGTTGCACGATCGTCGAAGATCTGCTCTCAGACACAGAATCTGAAATTATTTGACCCCTTCTTAAACTTGAATTTTTCTAAAAGAATATTAAAAATTAGAACAATTCTTACTATGTCACATATGCGCCCCTTTGAACGGTCTACGTACGAATCTAGAATATTAGAAAAAAATTAAATATTCTCTTTGACAGTAATTCTAAATTGGAAAAGACATCGTGAACATACGATAGACAATTATTGCGTATACCATGCGTTAATACCACTTAGATTAGATTTAGATATTTATGGTTATCACGGCATAAGTTGTCAAAAAGGTACATAAGACATTAAAAGACCTTCTATTGGTTTACATTAATTTAATCAACTAGAAGCGGATACAAATTTTTCACAGCCCGCTTGCAGGTGTTTTTTGCTGTGCGGATTGTTCCGGCTCGTATAACTCCGTCTCGCCCAGCATGCATCTCGATAATGCGAGCAAGATTCCATTTCATCGGAGGGAGGTTGTCTTCTTTCACGAAAACCAGTCGTCTGATGTTGATGCCTCCTTGATTTGTGACTGAGTGCCACTTGCTGCGAGAGATTTGTTCATTAAGATACTCCTTGTGCCGCCTTTCCCGAAAATGTGTTGCGCATCTGCTAGGCGACTTGCCAGCAACTTAGCCTATGGGCTGGTGTGTGTTGTAGATTGTCTTCAGGTAAACTGGCCATAGAACTACCCATAAGGAAATGTGCTGCAGGCAAAGGAAGTAAATCGTTCGGATCGGGTGAAAGTGGAGTCAGAGGGCGAGAGTTAAGGATGGTTTCGTCTTTCAAGACGTACGCGTGAAGTTCTCTTACGTCAAAAGAGAGTTTCCTGATATTCTTGTAAATAGTGTTGAAATGATTTGACTCCGGCTTCCCAGACGAACCCAAAGTGAGGAAGGAGCTCTGGAAGGCATGAAATGCCAGGTAACTTCTTTCTTCGAAAGATACTGCTTAATACTTTTGCTCTGCTCCGCACTGAGCCTACTTGTCTGTATAATCCCCGTAGTTTGTTACTCTCGCCTACCAAATTATTTCCGTTATCTGAATGCATCGATGAAGCGAGCCCTCTACGAGCGAAAAACCGTTTCAAGCAAGCCAGGAAGGCTTCCGATGTTAGATCGTTAGCGAGTTCTACATAAACTGCCTTTGTATAGTGACACATACGAAAATCGATACATATGTCCTTATTTTAGTACGATCTCAGTGATGAAGCTCCTTTGCGAAAAAGGTCCACGATAATCAACACTCACATGAAAGAAGGGCCAAGTGAACGTTGCTCGCTTCTGTGGTAAGTCACCCATCGGATAATTAACTTCGCGAGGTTTTGCATTGAAACATTTCACGCATTTTCATTTCGTATCACGTGCCGTGTAGAATTTCGCCCATCAAGTAGCCAATACATTTCGCGAACCCCGTGGAGTGTGGCATTGACTCCTGCATGCAACCGACGTAAATTTGCACCTTGAAAAATAATTATTGTGATATTATTACTTTTCGGAAGGACGATAGAGTGTTTTTGTGATTCGGAAAGGGCCGATCTCTCAAGTCTCCCCCTACCTTGATTATTTGTTTATTTAGAAACCAACGGGCTTTAGCCCTTTATTACAGGTTGAAAGAAAGTTGTACATGTAAATAATCTAAATTACTATTTAATGTTAATATTGAAATGAAAAAATGTAAAAAAAACAAACAAAAAAGCTTAACAGTTCTTTAGAGTCGCAATACATACAAAGACTGATTTAACAGAGCATACCTCTAGGCCGCGTTATTCTCTAATTTTAAGAATTTTCTTAAGAGCTAGTTTGAATTATGTCGTTGAATTATTAAAGAAGTCGAGACTATCGCACAATAAGTTAGCTTCACTGCATATTCTAGTCAATACAGCATTTTTGCCATAATTTTTGTGATGGTATGGTATGGTATGGTATGGTGAGGTATGTAGTCGCCACTGTATTTGAGCATCTCAGCGTTAATACTGCCTACACCAGCAGCCTCACAATTCTTTAAGTTCCTAATTTCATCCCTAAACTTAGAGGCACAGACTCGCTCAATTAGGTTCTCTAACGCATCGTGCGCTATATCGCAGTATTGGTCCGGTCTATATCATGTAGCATTTCGCCCGTGCGATCCCTACAAAGAACGTCACATTGAAACGTATTCAAAGGTATTGCACTGTGAACGCGAGGTTAAAGAAAATCAGATTTCTAGAGAACATCTCGTGAATGCGATTCAATACTTAGCAATCGCATATTTTCTGCTTCGCTTTCAAACGCATTCAACAGCAATGAGACAAACTCTGTTTCGCATTCAATCGCATTCTATAGCATTGTAACATATGGTAACTCTCGCATTAACACTCATTGAACAAAAAATCTCTCACTTCGCATTCAGACGTATTCAAGATTTAGACGTTATATGCAAACTCTCGCATTAAAAAGTATTGTGCTCTTGTCCCAATCCGTGTTTGTCGCAAAGCAGATTTCCAGAGAACACTTCGTGAATGCGAAGCAATATTTTTTAGTCTGACGCTTTTTGCAGGAAACTCTCATAAGTAATAATTATGATATCAAAATTTTTGTCTACTGGTCGTATCAATATTTTTATTAAAATATTGATTTTTTAATTCTGAAAAAAATGCTCTCCAGCTCCGCTGGGATTCGAATACCAGGTCCTTCAGATTGCCGGTCTGATGCTCTAAACCACTAAGCTACGGAGAGACGAGATTATTTCCTTCACAACCCTGACAAGTAGAATGTCGATGTCATTCTTTATACCTGTAAGATTATAGTTCAAACTATTTGAAGAAAATAATCTCGTCTATCCGTAGCTTAGTGGTTTAGAGCATTAGACCGGCAATCTCAAAGATCTGGTGTTCGAATCCCAGCGGAGCTAGAGAGCATTTTTTTCACCATTAGAAAATCAATATTTTGCTAAAAATATTGAAACGATCAGTAGACAACAATTGTAGCATCATAATTATCACGTATAACCCTGGTCAAGAACCTAAGCATCTAAAATTTAATTGAAACTTATCTTGATGGAACTATGATCTTACAGGTATAAAGAATGTCATCGACATTCTACTTGTAAGGGTTGTGAAGAAAATAATCTCGTCTCTCCGTAGCTTAACATTAGTTAACATGTTAACATGTTAGTTAACATTATAATTATTACGTATCGCCCTGGTCAAGAACCTTAGCATCTAAAATTCAAAAATCAATAAGGTTTGAGCCGACAATTTTGTCAACATATGCTCGGGAATTTCCGTTGAAGCCCCGCGTGTATGCCAACATATATTTCAAAAATTTATCTTTACTATCCGTTTCCTTCCGTCTGTGCATCTACATCTTTGTGTTCATTATATTACGCTATTGCGTATTACGTATTGTGCTATTGCACATACATCCAGCAGAAGTGTTATCAATGATACCCGTACCATAGATTACCATACATTTCCATTAATTTCTGTAAGTTACCATAAATTTCCACAACTTCAATAAATTTTCACAAATTTCATTTATATCCACAAAGTTCATAAATTCATGAAAATATTTGAAATCTGTGAAAATTTATCAAAGTTTATAAAATTAGTGGAAATATACGAAATTTATGGACATTTTTTCAATTCTAGAAATGTATGGTTATTTACCTGTATTATTTGGTGACTTTCATAACAGTTCTGCTGGGTCCATGCTTAATACGAGAAGCCTAGGTTGCTGAATTCAAAGTTTTCGGTCACTGTACGATCTCACGAAAGAATAACTCATACTCGTTTTCACAACGCCCCGTCTGAAAGTATGACTTTTGAGGCCATCACAGCGCTTCCAAAAGGGCCCGATTCCAGTTCTCTTAACTGTCCTCCCGCTAATACTCATCACTTTTCCAGCAGCATACGCCCAGTAGAACTGTTATTAAAAGGTACCGGTAAAGTACCATACAATTCCATAAATTTCTGTAAAGTATCATAAATCACTAGAAATTTCCATAATTTTCTATGAATTTCAGAAATATATAGAAATTTGTGGAAAATTCTGTTTGTGGAACTGTATGAAAATTTATTCAATTTGTGGAAACCCATTGAAATATGTTCAAATTTATAGACACTTGTGGTAATTTACAGGAATTTATAGAAAAGTGTGATCATTTACAGGTAACTCTTGATAACAGTTCTGCTGAACGCATGCGCAATAGCTCAGGCTGTAACTTCTAAAATTTATATAAATTGTAAATTCATGAAAATGAAAATTTATTAATTTCATGAAAATGTATTAAATTTGTAGAAATTGATGAAAATGTGTGAAAACAGTGGAAATATATGAAAATTGTGAAAAATCTATAAGTTGAGACTTTTATGGTAATTTACCGGTAACTTTTGATAACATCGATGATATTATGCTGGACGTATGAATTTTGCTGCAGATTTTTGTGTTTCTATAGCTTCTTGAAGTTTGTTGGCAGTGCATACCATATAAAATTTCTAGTAAGAGTTTTTCCGCGTAGATTTATATTCCACTCAATAAAAGTCTTTAACCCTCCGTTAGACGCGACCGGCCTCACAGGCCACCTCAAGCTGTTTTCGCTAATCTCTCGTACTACAGAGCGCACAGGGGCTTGACCTTCTTAGTATTCGTTAATCAATATAAGCTTTTTCGAAAGCTTTAATAAGTTTTATGGCAGACTAGGTAAAATGTGACTGTGATCCTTCAAGCATGCCAGGTTCTCTGCACCCGAGCGGACGAAGTCGCCAACAAATTAACAAAAAGAGAAGCTTTCATAATTGAAACTTTGAATTTTACTGTCAGAGGTTTTTGGGTTGCCCATAAGGAATTTGATGTCAATTCCACACAAAAAAATGGCGGTTGCAATATGGCGGACACTTGCATGAACAGCTTTTTCGATATCGATGACAATCATCACACTGGAGTCCCATGAGTTGATGATAATATATTTGTCGTCATTTTTACAAAAAACATAATGGCGGATGCAATATGGCTAACAGTATTTTCGAAAACTTATCTCATTGCAACGAAAATCAGTATACGAAGCTTTTTTGAGTCATTAATAAAGTGTTATTCATTCCGTAGGGAAAATTCATAACAAGAGGTGCAATTAAAAAAACGCAAATTCGGTGATTCTGCCTCTCAATAGTCGCCATATTGGATCCACCATTTTGAATTTTGCGATTTCAACATCAGAATCGTAATCAGCGACCACAAAAACCTTAAGATAACTTTCTATAACAATTATTTCTGATGTGCTTCTCGAATGAATACAGGTGGCCTGTCAGGCACATTGCGTCTAAACTAGGAAGTTTTAGGGTTGCGTCTAATGGAGGGTTAAAAGAATGAGTGAGGTTTTTTTGGTCGCCGATTTCAAACTTAACATCAAAATATACAAATTCAAAATGGTGGATCTAATATGGCGGCCAACATTGTTAAATTTCAAAATATATTTCTGAAGCTTGGTTACAAAACGACGGTTGCAACATGACGGCTATTTGTTTTAAAACATGCTAAAACTGAGTGCAACGATGGACTTTTTTTCTCAATATTTTCTCCACACCAATTGGAAAAGTGGTTGGAGTAATGTATTTTTGAAAAAAGGACATAATGGAAAATTTTGGAAGAAATACAAAAATTATAGATAAAAGTATACGTCAAGTTTTTTTCTTACATTTTATCAAGCATTCGAAGTATGCGTTTTGAAAATAATGAAATATAAAATTGATCATCTGAAATGGCAGACAAAAGTGTTGCTAAATATTTTATCTTTTCAATATACATGTGATTAGCGTACAAAAATCTTAGAAATGTTGTTTTTGCAGGGTCCACCGCGTTTGCAGAAACTTCAATTAAAAGACATAAGAAACGCATACATTTTTGTTTTGATTTAGAAATTAATTGTCTGTTCTGAATAACCTTTATGAAATGTTATTTCTATATTTACGTTTGAGTGCTTTACACTTCAATTAAAATTTTTTAAATCTTACCATTCCTTCCAGGAAAATAATTTTATTTATTTTTCGCTACACATCCTAAGGGTCAAAACTTTGCCTTGTCCTTTTCGACATGGATATTTTTTTTTTATGAATTATACGTGAAAAAAATATAATTACAAATAATTTGTAACACTTCTTCTACCTATTTTAATTGGTCGGTTCGCATTGAAGGCGCATAAGAAAGTCTTATATTTTCAACAATTATCAGTTAATATATTCACATTTCATAAAATCTTACCTCCAGATAACGTTCAATGTTTTATGTTTGCAGATTTTTCAATAAGCAATAAAAAGTCGAAATAAAATAATAATCCAAAAATACATAATTCAGGGTGTCTTGAATCTCAAAATATATTTACTTCATCGAAATTTTGACCCTTGGTTTTGTCAATAACAACTGACTTTGGGATTATATTTGGGCTATATTTATTTTGGACCAATGGCAAATTTTTTGGGTTCGTTGATAAAAATCCCTATATTATATCTTACAGATCAAACGTTTGCGTGGCTGCTACCTCCAGTTCGAACTGAACGCGAGCAGGAGCATACAGAACAACATTACGATCCAATCTACACTGGAGCTGTGACGCCCAGTCGAAATCCACGTGGTCGAGCTCGAGGTCGAGGTCGAGGAACTGGAGGTTCAAGTTAGTATATTATAATTCTTTCGAACTAGCAGAAAATTGTCGGGATTCAGACAAAAATCCAAATTGTATTTTTCAACCGCCAATTAATTGTTCTTGCTGAACGGCGTTTGCCCCTGGAGTCCTTTGAAACAAGTTTCAAATTTCAACTTAACAAGTACATATTATTATAAGAAATTCAATTGCGCATCTTTTTTAATTAGACAAAAATGTTGTGGCTTTTCTCGTCTTGAAAGTAAGCCCGAAAAACCCGTTTAGAAAAAAAAGAGCCTTCTGCAAATTTTAGAAATTTATGAAAGCTTATAAAATTGGTGGAAATTAATGATAAATTATGGAAATTTGTGAAAATTAATGGGAATTTATGGGCATTTACGAAAATTCATGGAAATGTGTAGTAATTCAACGGTAACTTCAAATAACAATTCTGCTCGACGCATACGACGTAGCTCAGGTTGTAACTGCTATAATTTGGAAGAATACTAAACTTTTTTTTGCTGAAATTCATGTAAAAAATAAATGTGTAATATTATTTTCATTTTTTTTTTGGTGCTCACTACGTCCACACGGATTGAGATATCGTGTTCAGAATTTGAACGATTAAATAAAAAGCACTAAAGAACATTTGTATACATCAATATGTTTATAATTTCAAAGAAATTTTATTTATAAATTAATAAAATAGGATATTACCACTCGAGTCGAGCACTTTGCAGGTAATGTTTGGTTTGATGCATTTCAGTTTTTTTGATTTGCGTATGTTGATAACTGACACAAATTTTGGACTAAATTGTCTCAACATTTTAAAAAACAATATAAACAATGACATTTGCACATTTGTTGCAAATCAAAAAATAAGTATCTGCACACACGTAACCTGTCATTATTTTTGGAGCATTTTTAGCAATTTCTAGCGGAGAAAAAAAGAAGCTTTCAACGTCGGTAAAGTAGTGATCACATGACCAAGCCCGGTTATGAAATTTTATACATTATTTTTTACATGGATAATTTTTTGCAAAATTATTACTGAAACTAAATATACAAACGCAATTTATTGTCTTATTTTCTATATTCCAAATTTTGAGAGCGATATATCATTGCGTTAGGACATGGTGAACACCAAACAAAATTTCATAACCAAGGACTGGTTTGGTCACGTGATCACCGAAGAGCATGCCCTTAAGGCACTCAATATTTCCTTCACTAAAACCGATAATTTTTCCATTCAATTATTTGAATTCTCATATTTCAAGCAGGAGAAGCTTTATATTTGTATATTTAATTCTTTATGAAATTTCAAAAAAATTATTCAGGGAAATAGAATTGAATCATATAATTTCCAAAATTTTCAAATACTGGAAGATTTTCAATTATAATGATTTGGAATTATTGTGAGGTATTCGAAGGAATGTCCAATTAATTTTAATGCTTTGAAAAGATTTTGAAAATTTTTCTTTTAAAATTTCTGACATATTAGGGCTTTTTGACAGACTCCGGAGATTAATTCACTGGCTTTCACTGAATTTTAAAATAAGATCTTAATCTTTTCCCAATTAATTTGCTCACAATAAATCAAGGACTTCACAGTATTTCAGAGATTTTTACATTTGCAAGAGTATCTCAGAAGAATCTTCTTAAAACAGTTATTTTTTATGAACCAATATTTGCCACAAATCACCAGTATGATGGATTATACTTTTGTGAAGTATATTTATGCATTGAAATCACTCGTTAAGAGCAACGAGGTGAAATGTGATATAAATGTGGTATCCGATATCATTTGTTAATTTTATCAACGAATAATATGAACAAATGCATGATTTTAACAGTTTTAGGCATAAAAAACCGAATTTTCTTCCGATTGTCTTCGAATATGATCGCCTGTGATGCACATTGATGTATTTCGCAGGCAATGAGATTTGAAGAAAATCATAAGAAAACTCGGTTTGTTTATGCCTAAAACTACTCCAATCATGCGTTTGTTTATATTAATTGTTGATAAATTCAACAAATTATGTCAGATGACAAAAATGTGGTTTTTTTTCTGCCTTAAACTGGTCAAATCATGCAATTGTTTATATTATTTGTTGATAAAATTAACAAATTATATTTGATAACATATTTTCATGATCACATTTCACCTCGTTGCTCTTAACGAGCGATTTCAATGCATAAATATACTTCACAAAAACATAATCCATCATACTGGCTATTTGTTGCAAATATTGGTTTATAAAAACTCACTTGACATTTCAAAACATTTTTTTTCTTCCCCCGACCCTTGTGCATCAAACTTGAGGCTTGATACCACTGAGAAGAATTTTCACAGAGGAATGAAAAGGAAAGTTTTAACAATCAACAATTTTTTCGCTATTAGCAGCCCTATAAAAATGTAAACGAACAAATATTCAAAAATCGCCCTCGACAGATTTCTTGAGAACTTAATGCTGAAATTGTTGAAAAAGAAAATTGAAAATCGATGGAGAATCGTATTATTGTAAACTGACCCTTAACACATGGTACACTTTGTCCTCAAAATCAGTCGCGCAAGTGTTTCTGAAGGAGCAGGTCGTGTCTCCCAAAATTAGGAAAGAAACCAAATACAAAATTCTAAAGCTTGATTATTTTCATAAATTGTGTCTCTGTATACAGACAGTTTCGTAAATGATTTCTAACCGCGTAACTCAAGTGTAACCTGGAAAATGAAATGAAAATATATAATATTGAAGCCTATTTTACAGATGAGTACTTTATACCAATGTACAACAATCTTGCGTTAAAATATCATTTTTAAAACTAAAAACTTCAAATAACGCTGAAACTTTCTTTCGGTGATGGAGCCGGGGTTGGTGGGGGGAGGATCGCACATATCTATCTATATTTAATGATTTTTACTTCAAATCGACGAAAATATTAACTGTATGTATGTATGAATATGTGTATGTATGTTTATATGCGTGGATTTTGTACAATGAGTTTGGAAAGACGTAAAACCACTTTCCGGGGACCCGCCGAAGCCGTACCTAACCTCCGAAAAGGAAGAAAGGACGGCTAAAAGTAACCTGAAAAGCTTAGACTTACCGTCCAACCAAGAGTGAGGTGTAGGCTAAGTAAAATTTAAGCAACTTTACTCTTACATATATGTATCCACCGACCACAGACCTCCCAAAGTATCCTCAAATAGGTAGGCTGGCGATAATATTTCCCAAAGACATAGGTTTGTAGGAAGACTCAGCGGCGAACTGACAGGTAGTAAACACAGGGCAGACGACGTGTACAGTCACAAACCTAGTAGCCACCAAGGAACCAGCACGAGAGGAGGAGACACCACCGACACGGCGCAGCAGTCCCGCGCAACTACCGAGAGGGAAGCGGCCATGTTTCGCCGTCGACACAAGACAAGCAGCGCCGATACCAGCGGCCAAACCAACCCTGCTATGCCACATCGTTAAGCTTTACCCGCAACGTCGAAGGCAGTACGTAGTATACCGAACCAACCCTGCAATACCACGTGGCTAGGCGACCCGCCATGTTAAGGTAGCTGGAAGACGGCCATTTTAAAATACCTGGAAGACAGCCATCCTGATGTAGCTAGAAGACGGCCATTTTAAAATACCTGGAAGACAGTTATCCTGATGTAACTAGAAGACGGCCATGTTATAACTAGTATGCTGAAGACCAATGGGAAGACGAGCAGCCCGGCCGACGGACGTGGTGATATCTCACAAGAGTTCGATCTCTGGAACATCAATTTCTCAGTTTATGGTGCTGCGAGAGCTTTGGCGGATTCGAATCAAAGGCTAACACGAACGATGGATCAAAATACCAAAAGACGCTTGCATCAAGTGAACAAGAAGATTGGAAAGGTTCAAAAGTTCGCTCAAGAACTAAGAATCTTGAATCACAAACTGAAAAAGCAAAACTGCTGACAATCAAGCAGCATATTTTTGTCAAAATACAGTTTCTCGCTGACCCACCGCGCCTCTTCAGCGATTTCCCTGTTTCTGTAAAAAATCCACCCAAGCCCAAGGACGTAGAGACTTTTTAGAGAGAGTTATACAAGCTTCGGAAAATACTGGAGTTGAAAGAAGATACTGACAATATCATCCGCTTCGAGGAGTTTTGCGAGAACCTCCTAAAATCTGAGGAGGAATGTCCATCAATCACTGTCGAAGAGATGAAAAAAGCACTTAGAGGCACGAAGAACTTTTCCGCTGCTGGACCAGATTTTATCTAGAACTTCTGGTGGAAGAAGCTTACTTTTACACACCAACATTTGGCCCGCGTATTCTCCTCATATTTAAAGTCGGAGACGCCCATTACGCAGTGGCTGGTGTTAGGACGCACTATACTTCTGCTGAAAAAAGGCAACTTGTCCAACCCAGAGAATTACAGCCCTGTAAAAAGGAGAGCATTAAAGTGGATTGTATGGCATTGAAAAAATTGTACACTTTAATGCCTATAAATCAACACAAATTCCGTTTTTGTCCGAATGTTCATTTAACGGCATTCGAAAGCATTGATTGTATTCGATATATCCGGTCGGAAAAAGCATTAAATGGCATTCGACTTATTTGGTAATTCAACAGCATTGAACGGCATTAGTTCCATTCTATGCCTTCGATCGCTGAAGGTAGTGCATGGCATTAAACTGATACGGTCATTCAAGTGCATTTAATGGCATTAAATCAGCGGCATCACAAAGAAGCCATTTTAATGCCATAATTTTTTTGTGTGATTCAAAATGATTCGAACGAAAACTGTCTAATGCCATGAAGCGCATTCGGACAAAAACGGAATTTGTTTGGATTTATAGGCATTAAAGTGTACGATTTTTTCAATGCTATATAATCTACTTCAATGCTCTCCTTGTTACAGGGAGGTCAATAACTTGTTTGAAAACACTGTATTAGATCTTTACAGCTGTCCTAAGCAACAGGATTGTTCGACGAATTGAGCCTGTGTGGCGAAAGATGTACGAACAACGTGGCTCGAAAGAAGGTATAGCAGGCTGTCGAGAGAACTTTCTAATTGACAGGTGTGTCTGTAAGGACGTTGCAGCCCATGAGCGCGTCCTCTCAATGTTCTCTCGACATTTTTAGCACGCGGGTATGGCTTTAAGGTTACGAACTAGTGATAGTTTCGCACCTCCAAGAGCACCTATTACAAGGATAATTACTTGCACCGAATATTTTGGGTATAGTCGTTCCAGCTCTCTTTTAAGGTCTTGATACCTCTCCTCCTTTTCTTTCTCCTTGGCAGTGATGTTGTATTCGGACGGAGCCGAGAATTCGATCACGAATATAGTTCGTTTTTCGAACTCTTGAAGAACGATGTCAGGCCTGGAGTGTGCAACGGAGACTGCTGTCCGAAAATCGTAGTTCCAGAAAATTTGGCACTTCTAGTTTCGGAAAATTGACTCTATGTGCCTTGGAGCATTCGGCAGGGCAGGGTCGCGGCCAACACTGTAAGGGCGAAAAAAATGGGGATGAAGAACTCTTGAGGGCCGCATCATGTCTGTAGACATAAGTCGTTCCTGCGTGGGTCGGACACCCCGATAGTATGTGTTCTAGGTACTCAGCGTGTGCATGACACGCTCCGCGCCTATCACTGGCGACTTCTTGTAATAAAATGCGATCACGGTTTGCTATGGTGGAAATGACACCGTCCTGGCATGCAAAAATAAAACCCTCTGTACCTGGATTGAGCTCTATCTATCTGAGGAAAGCAAAAGTTTGCTCCTTCGACAAGGACTGTTTTTCTACATTTCTGTGAAAGTTTTCGTGCATTTTCTTGTCGAGTAGCTGTTGATGGAATTGGTCAACCTCTGCTTTCTTCACTTCGGCTTTTAGAAATGAAGCATATAGATGAAGTAATGCACTTTCCTCACTTCTGATGTTAAAATTTAGGCGAAGGGTCTCGGCCGCTTTCTCCGCGGCTTTGTCAAGGAACAATCCTTTGCCAATCATCTCGTGGTTCCCGACCAGTTTTAGGAGAGGATCTCTACCATTCGCAACGATTTGAGGTGTAGCTAGAACAATTTGGTTATGAATGCACTGGAGATTCAAAAGTCTGCGTCCGTCTGGACGGCGTGAATTGTATAATCCCGGAACTGACGAATTGATATGCAAGCTTTTATGCATATGCATGATCTTACGTGTGGTGATATCAAGGGTCTTCAGCTCGTTCTTTGTCCATTGAACCACCCCGAACGAATAGAGTAAACCGGGACGGCAAGCATGTTAGTCGCCGATACCTTGTTCAACGCCGACAGATTGGAAGACCAAATCTGTTTAAGATGATTCTTATATCTGCTTCGGAGTGACTCCTCCACTGATTTTACGTCTTGAATGTGGCTTTGAGGCACGCCCAGATATGTATAGGTCTTTCCAGTATTAAAATGTCTAATTATACTTATATCCACAAGGTCAGGGTCCTTGGGAACGTCAGTAATCTTTCCTTTCTTCAGATTAATTTTGACAAACATGTCAAAACCAAAGTCGATCCCAAACTCTCCTGTCTATTTCTTGACGATATTCATAGCAGTTTGAAGTTTGCTTTTACCAGAGGCAAAGATCTTCAAGTCATCCATATGAAGTACATGAGTGATCTTATGCTCGCACTGATTAGTGTCACCAGAGAGGTATCCAGAAGAATTTCATAGTGCGAGAGATAGAGGCAGAAGTGTGATGCAAAAAAGCGAAGGGCTCATGGTATCATCCTGAAAGACGGCCCACTGGAAGGTGACGTTGTTCATTGTCACACGATAATCTCTAGATGAGATAGTAAATCTAGTTTTCCAAAGAGGCATCAATCTCTCTATGCATCTCACTATGCGCGGATGCACCTTCAAGCTTTCCAACAGACAGATGATAAGTTTATGAGAGGTTGAATCAAAAGCTTTCCGGTAGTCAATCCAGGCTATTGACAGGACACACTGATAGATTGCAGCGTCTTTACAGACACACCTGTCAACTAGCCAGTTCTCTCGACAGCCTGCTGCACCTTTTTTTGAGCCACGTTCGTACATCTCTCGCAACACAGGATCAACTCGTGGAACAATCCTGTTGTTATGGACAGCTGCAAAGATCTTATACATTGTGTTTAAACAAGTTACCGGCCTGTCATTCTCTGCGTTAGACAAGTTATATTATATTATATATATATATATATATATATATATATATATATATATATATATATATATATATATATATATATATATTCTCAGCATAAAATATCAACCCATTGCGACTCTCTCGGTGTCCATTCTCTGTCCACCCCCTCTCCGCCCTTAGTAAACGAAGTTTTAGTGGGACTGACGTTACAACTAGACTCTCCACCAGACGACGAATCATTACTTAACTTGGACATGATTTCGACTCGAAAAATAAATTTCGCGCATAAAGTTGGAAGTTGGGTGTAAAATCTAAACATGAATACTACAAACAATAAAGTAGCCTCAAGATGAACTTTGATTGACGAAATGCATACATTCGGTAAATGTTAAGGTCAAGTTTCAGGCGATGAATGGAGACTGGGTGTCTGGAAAAAAGGGTGTTGAAAGGCGGTTTTAAATATGGTCAAGAGTAGATAGTGAATCGCATGGTAGTCAAGGGGTCGGTTTGATTATGAATGAAAAAACAAGAAAACATCTCAAAGATCATGATTTTGTATCCCCCAGATTGTTGTGGGCTGGAATGAAGGTAGGAATTAGAACATTATATATCATAGAGTGCTACGCCCTAGTTGATAGTGATCCGAGAGATGTCAAAGATGCTTCCTGGGACAGTTTAAATGATACAATAAGTACTTGCTGCCACGGTGAAAGAATAATTCTGCTAGGAGATATGAAGGGATGGGTCGGCGTTCAACGTCTGGATACCGATACAGGAAGAGTGCTAGATAATTTCGGGGATCCAGGAAAAAATTATAGGAAAGGACAAGTTAGGCTTATGCTTACGGGCCTATTTGTTACGAATACTAGTTTCCGACATAAAATGATCCACATGTACACCTGATGTAATGGAAATAACCACAGTATCCAAAATAAACTTAGAGCGGAGATGAGAAGAAAGAGAACAAAAAAACGAGACAAACGCGAATCAAGATTGAAAATTTATAGAAATCGGAATTTCGAATAGATTTTCAGAATAAAATAAACGAACGCACAGATAGAGCCATACTAAGCATACTAACATTATTTGAAAAAAGTGGTTGGAATAATGTAATTTAAAAAGAAAAGTACACAGTGGATATTTTTGGAAGAAAGACAAAGTTATAGATAAAAGTATACATCAAGTTTTCTCTCTCAAATTTTATCAAGCTTACCAAGTATGCTTTTTGAAAACAATTAAATATGCAATTGATGATATGAGATAGAAGATAAAATTGTTGCTCAATATTTTCTTTTGTCAATAAACCTGTAATTGGCCTACAAAAATCTTAAAAATGTAGTTTTTGCAGAGTCAACCGCGTTTGCAGAAAGTTCAATTGAAATAAATAAAAGAGGGACATACACATATCGAAGTGCTTCATAGATTTTTTGTTGTAAATCACAAACTTGACAAAAATATGATTAAAAATAATTTGTAACACTTTTTTTTTTACCTTTTTTTAATTGATCGGTTCATATTGAAGACGCATGAGAAAAAATCTTATATTTTCAACCTTTATCAGTTAATATATTCACTTTTCATTAAATCTAGCCTCCAAATAACGTTCAATGTTTTATGTTTGCACATTTGTCAATGAGCAATAAGAAGTCGAAATAACATATATATATACCATTAAACCATTTCCCTTTCAGGGTAGGCGTGACACTACCCGATTCGGGTAGTGTTTCTAGGTTTTTCTTGTAGTTATAAATAACTACAAGTGTGGGCTCACCACACCCACGATGTGCCAACAGCACTCATGTCAGTATTCTTGAATGGTCACCCATCCAAGTACTAACCGCGTCCAACGCTGCTTAACTTCAGTGATCTGACGAGAACTGGGTTTTTCAGCGTGGTATGACCGTTGGTGATGACATAATACTCTAAAAATACATAAACCTCTCAAAATATATTCAGTTCATCGAAATTGTAACACTTGGTTTTGTTCATATTAACTGACTTTGGAGTTACATTTGGGCTATCTTTATTTTGGATCATTAGCAAAATTTTGCGGTTCGTTGAAAAATTCTCTAATAAAAATCCCTATATTATATTTTACAGATACGGGTAGACAACAAACAGACACTGGAGCACCTCCGAATATAGAACTGCAGCAGTTGGAAAATCAATTTCACGGACTAGGCATCACTGCTCAAAACAATAATCCTGTACTACGTAAGTACATATTAATTTTTTGAACCTAGAAAAAATTGTTGTGATTTAGAAGAAAAATTCCATTTCATAACCGCCAAAAAGTTGTTGTTGCTGAATGGCGTTGGCCGTTGGAGACCTTAGAAGCAAATTTTAAGTTCCAAAAATATATATTCTCACAGAAAATTAATTTGCAGATCTTTTTTCTCTGAACAAGAATGTTGTAGATTCCCCTGTTTTCAAAGTAAACTTGAAAACACGTTAAAAAAAAATTCTGCAAATTTAAAAAATATATGAAAATTCATGAAAATCGCGGAAATTTATTTGAATTTGCAAAATTTGCCGAAATTTATGATAATTTATAGAAATTTGTGTTAATTTTATGAGCATTTACGGAAATTTATGGAAATGTGAAGTAAATCACATGACTGGATGCAGATCACTTGGTTCCCAAACATTGGCTCCCCCCTCCATCGACGCACAGCTCTTCCATGATTAATTCCAATCGCTCCAATTACAGGATACTTAGGTCGTTCAAAATAAATTCATGGCAATATAAAAAAGCCAGAAAAATATAAAAAAATTTTAAGGAATCAATCATACGAAGTCCAATATTGCGTATTAGAGAAGATAATATTTATCATTTAAATTTTGAACTGCTTTTCATTTTATAGCATTTGAACTGCTAAAGAGAAAAAGAATATTTTTCAAAAATTTGATTAATCAATTAGAAAATAAATAACTATTTTTTAAGTAAAAACTTCGAACCTTCCAAATAATAATTATTGAATAATGATAGCCATGCAGATTCAATATGATATCTTTTTTCTTCTGATAGAAAATCGATAGCTTCGAGGCATACATTTGTTAAAGAAAAATTTGTATAATTCTAGAATTGACAAATGTCTTCGAAACTTGTAGCTTATCAAAAATATGTAGCAGTGTAATTAAAAGTTATTCCCAGTAAAATTTAAAACAGATAACAATAGACCAACGTGCGTGACACTATCAGTGACGAAGTGAAAATGCAGAGTCTCTTAAATGTATTATCAGGAATCTCAAAAATACTTACTATTGAGGACCTTTCAGAATTTATAAAGGCAGCAGAACGTCTTATAGACGAAGGAAAAGCACTTTTACGAAAGAAAGAGCTTGTCTCTCGCAGTAAAAATGCACCTCTACCTCGTGAAAATTCTGAAAAAAGGAAAATTTCCCCACAGCGATTCTACTCCACAGTTAAACGTAAAAAAGTTTCAGGAAGAATTTAGGGGTGCCGCACGCCCCATGAAGTTTAACATGTATTTCTCATAAGAAAAAAAGAGGTTTTTGTAAATCTTATTCAGAATCCTCAATATTATCTCAATCCAGTTGAAACTCAACGTTTCTCTTCACAATTAACCATAGAATACGAATAAAATATCACTTTTCA
The DNA here is from genome assembly GCA_932195095.1 of Andricus curvator. NCBI lineage: Eukaryota > Metazoa > Arthropoda > Insecta > Hymenoptera > Cynipidae > Andricus > Andricus curvator. Next base: position 101,921 of record CAKNYM010052874.1, read on the forward strand.
AATACCAACACCATAAGTCTGTTTTATAGGGTCCCAAAGAAATCCCATAAGTGAAAAAATGGGTTTTGCGAGTTTTTCGCGGTAATTATGACTTTTATTGCGGTTTTTTCAGTGAAAATTATTTCTGACACATAAAAGACCATTTCATACTAATGATTAGATGTTCACATAAATTGTTTAAACAATTTATTATTGTTTTTAGCAATTTTCTCATAGAATGGAGTTAGAAAGACGCGTTTTTTTCACAAATTTTCCATTTGTTGTCCAATTTTCAATTAGAGGGAAGTGATAGTTTATCAGTGTTAACAAGAGTGATTGTTCAAACAATTTATTATTAATGTTGATAATATTCTCTTAGAATATTCTCTCCAATTTTCAAAAGATAAGTTAAGTAATTAATCAGAGTCAAGAAAATTAATTGTTTAAACAATTTATTATAATTATTAATAATATTATATTTGAATAATGCTAGAAAGATGCGGTTTTTTTTCGAAATTTCTGGCTTTTTGTCCAATTTTCATTTGGAGTGAAGTAATAATGAATTAAAGTTAACAAAATAATTGTTTAAACAATTTATAATCATTGTTAATAATATTCTCTTTGCGTAAATCGTAGAATGTTGCGGTTTTTTCTGAAATTTTCAACTGTTTCTCTATTTTTCATCTATATCAGTGCCTGATTCTACCAATTGAGCAAAGAGAATATTATTAACATTGATAATAAATTGTTTAAACAATTTTTTTTTCTTGACTCTAATTAATTATTTAACTTATGTTAATTGAAAATTTGATCAGAAAGTGATTTTTTTTAAACTGCGATTTTGTAGAATTTTTCTAAGAGAATATTATTAACATTAATAATACATTGTTTGAACAATCACTCTTGTTAACATTGATGAACTATCACTTCCCTCTAATTGAAAATTGGACAACAAATGGAAAATTTGTGAAAAAACCGCGTCTTTCTAACTCCATTCTATGAGAAAATTGCTAAAAACAAGAATAAATTGTTTGAACAATTTATGTGAATATCTAATGAGCAGTATGAAATGGTCTTTTATGTGCCAGAAATAATTTTCACTGAAAAAAGCGCAAAAAAGTCATATTTACCGCGAAAAACTCGCAAAAACTCATTTTTTCACTTATGGGGTTTCTTTGGGACGTAAAAGTAAAATTTATTTAAATGATTAAAAATTGTTTAAAAAGTCATGAGGGATGTTCTAATTGTTCGTATCAAGATTCCTTTTTAACGAATGACTCGACACTTTTGTTGTTAGAAAGATATTATCTTATTGTAAAAATATTTCATATTATTAATAAAATAGGAATAAAATCCTAATTTAAGCTGCATATGTTCATGAACATCCGCTTTTTCGTGTAAAAAATAAATTTGTTACGATATTTCAAATAATGAATTAGAAACTAATATGCATTACTTTTGGCGAATATATTTTTTGAATCAAGACTCATTTTTACCATTTGTCTTGGCATTTTAGTTTTTAGAAAGATGTTATAATATTGTAAAAATATTCGACGCAAATTTCAAATATATGGATTGAAATTGAAAATTTTCAATTGTACTTATTCTTAATTTCTAACGAGTAAAATGTTATCATATATTGTTTTTAGGTTATATTTAAAAAATCCAAAGAATTTGTAGAGATTTCGTTTCAAAAATTTGTAGAACCCTCAATATTCGAAAATTTGTCATCACGGATTTTCAGATAGTTTGTTTTTGATATTGTAAAATAAACAGTTGCATCTGGAACAAAAAATGGATTTTGTTACAAAAAAAGACGAATTTTCACAAAATATAAAAAATTTTGACTTAATATAAGTTTTCTACGAAATGGTTGAATTTTAAAACCCAAAGTACGAATTTTCCACAAAACAGTGGAATTTCCAACCAATCATTTAAATTTTTAACGAAATATTTACATTTGCAGGTAACAAAAATCAATTAAAAAAAAAAGCAAACGAATTTGGCACTAAAATTATGAATCAGCCAAAAAGCTGAGCTTTTAAGAACGATAGTTCAAATTTCAACCAAGGACCTTAATTTTCTACAGAACAGTTAAGTTTTCAAGAAAACTAATTTACTACCAAAAAAGATTAGATTTTAACCAGAAGTTTGCAATTTTCACCACAAAAGGTGAAATTTCTACAGTAAGAGATGATATTTCAAACAAAAAAGATAAATATTCGACAAAATAGTTGAATTTTTAATTTAGAAAAATCGTTAGGCAAGAAAAATAAATTTCAATAAATTTATTAAATTTTCAAGTGAAAAAGAGGAATTTTCAACAAAACAGTTGAATTTCCAACCAAGAAGTATGACTTTTTAACAAAATTGTTGAATTTTCAAGAGAATGATTTAATTTTGAACGGAATAATAAAAATTTTCATCGAAATAATATTTATACTATTTTAGGTCTCTGACGTGAGTCAGAGGCCTGTAGATTAATTAATTTCGACACCAAAACGACCTGAATTCTTTGATTAGAACGTCTACCCTGTTTAAATAATAAATTAAGTGTTATTTTAAAAGATATAACTGAATTCGATAGGTTTTAAACGATTCTAAAGGGTTTATGATTAAATTACTATTAATGAAGGCATTTTTAGAAGAGGAAATATTTTTGATTATATAATTGATTTCTTGAACGTTTTTTATGTTTTTCGGGCTTTTTTATATTGCCATGAATTTATTTTGAACGACCTAAGTATCCTGGAATTGGAACGATTGGAATAAACCATGGAAGAGCTGTGCGTCGATGGAGAGGGAGCCAATGTTTGGAGTAAAGTGCTTTGCACCCAATCATTAAGCAATGGTGAAAGTAATTCATTGGAAGACTTTTGTACATATTTATGAATGCCTATAACACAACGGTCTGTTTACATTTTTTTTTTTGGTTTTGGCGGTCAAAAAACTGAAAAATTCTATTTTTTGCCTAAAAAATCCGTCATTTTGTTTCTGTAAAATCGCAAAAAAAAGAAAAAATCGATCAACAAGACCGTTGCATTCATGTGATATATCTGTGAAAATTGTATACCAAATTTGGTGAAGATCGGTGCAATACTTTTTAAGAGAGACTGTGCACCGACTTCAAAAATGTAGTTTTGAGAAAAACACGTTTGAAGTTTCAGGCACGGAAAAAGTACAGCAATTTTTTTTTTTTACTTACACTGAATCATCGATTCCAGCTCCATAAAGTAGAGTAATAAAAGGGACTAAAGAAAACCACGAAAGAGAGACAGAAAATAGCCTTTGACCCGAGCTTTGAACACCGTCTTTGACTTTGACCACTGTCTGCGTCTACTGTGCTCCGTTCGTGGGGCGGAGACTTAAGTTCTGTAACTTGGCAAGTTTAGCTCCGATCGACTTAAAATTTAGAGAGAATATTTTTGAAATGCTATACTTATAGTGAACAGATTTCCAACGGCCGAATCCGGGACATGTCACATGGTGGAGGTACATGACGTCACTGTGCGGTTGTAGAGAGTGATCGGATGGCGGTAAATTCAGATTGTATTCAAATAATTTTGGTTTCCACACGTATATTTAAAAAACATACATTTATGTTTATACATACAAATAAACACATACGTATATATTATTCTCGACTTTATTTTGCGTTATAAATAGGCAATATGGTTTTTATCATTTTATAAATATTTTTCAGACGAATGGATTTTTTAAAGTAATTCGTGGTTATTTTGTATGGAGTTGTAGAACGTTTCACATGAACTCCCTAAGTTATACTTGACGACCAAGATACACTTTAAAGTTTCTATTGCGAATTGCGTTTTTTCTATGGTACAGTCTACAGAAAGTGCATTTTAATCTCTTTATTAATTCTGTAATGAAGAAAAGATAAATTACATCTTGATAAATAAAAAAACTTTTCAGTAGAAAGATTACTTCTAAACGAGATGCTTCTTTTATAATAGAATAAAAGATTTAAATTACTTTTCGTATATCAATAAAATAACTGTTTTAAAAGAAAAAACAAATAATTCAAATTCAAGGCTCTCGTGTAAAATTCAAGGATATTTCCAGGTATTCCAAGTTTGAACAAATTCAAGGAGAATTCCAGGTTTTCAAGGTTTTCAAGGTCGCTGGACACTCTATGGAAACTCGGTACTTGACGACAAAAAACGAAAGTTACTGGCGAACTTATTGTTAGTACTTACTTTTACTCATTTTAAGTTTCCAACGAGTTACGACAGTCATAAAGCGATTATTATAACAACAGTGCAAAAATAAAATAGTGGCAAGTGAGGTGAGCAAATCTCGAAATCTATTGGGAACAATCACGAAGGAATAGTAAGGAGTGGTATCACCCTGTGTGTTTGGTCAGCAGAGGTGGGACGAGCGACGTCCAAGAATTCGTTAATGCTTGCCACGAATGAAAACTTGAGAGCAAGATCGTGCACATGAGCAGAGCTGTTTTCGCAGTCACGTATTATACCCACTCCCCTATGTTATATTTTGACATCTCGATGCATATGTAGGTTATGTTCGTTTATGTTCGTTCAATACACAAGTTCAAAACTTTCAACACGTGTTAACATCGTTGACATGGCAACCGCCAGTGCGCATGTGCACAATCTTGTTGTCAAGTTTTCATTCGTGGCAAGCATTAACGAATTCTTGGACGTTGCTCGTCCCACTCCCCACTTACAGGGATACTACTTCTTACCATTCCTTCGTGGAAACAATGCAAAGTAAAGTAAAATTATAAAATGCATTCACAAGTCGTACACATTTTGAACCATTTTATTACCATACATAAATTTGTTCTAAATCGGATACAATTTTTTCAAAGTGCGTATTAATTATGACAGCATTTATTATTTTAATTTATTTTGTATTGTTTGCAATGGATTTCGAGCTTTTCGCACCTTACTTTTCAACAGGTTTCCCGCAATTTTCGGTGGCGGCAGCAGTATCGGAAAGGTAGATTAGGTCCCTATTATGACACATCTGCTGTCCACACCATAACCTCATAAAGCTCAGAACAGATTAACAAATAAGGTTGATCGAATCGAACGAGAACAGAGAAAATTAGACGATAATAGTGAATCACTGAATGCAAAAGACGGATCGTATTTCGACAAATCAGTGGCTGCCTGCGACTTACAGGTGCCCTCTGATTGGTTGAAATTCTGCGCCGCGAAGCAGCATTTTTCAATCTCATTTTCGTCACGCGAAAACATCAAAGATTAAACGTACACCTCTGCGCGGACGGATGGTCACTATAGCTATACTACAAGAAAATTAAGAGAAAAAAAAATCGATTTTTTTTACCCTCCAGACTTTACCGCCCCCCCCCTTAGGTACAGTTCTCAAGATAAACGACAAAAACTTACAAAATTTTCCGATCGAAAATCTATGTTTTATAAAACAGAACTCGTGATTATTCGGCCGCTTGATCATGAAAATGCTTACAATTTTTATGGCATATTCTAAATACATAGTCGATGACTACAAGCAAAGTACTTTTTTAAAACATAGTTATATGTTTATTGTTTTTCAATAGCAAATTAATTCTGAACAATAACCACGTTTTGCAAACTTTGACTAACGGTAATGTCATCGGAAAAATGCTAGTTGAAATAACTTATTGCGAGAAAGTTGTTAATCAGGCATTGAGAAAGTTTGAAAATTCGAAAAAAATCGGTCAAAAAATGCGAAAATGGCAGTGAGTTGCAGTCGACAAACTCTGCCGCTGTCTGGAGCGTTTTGTCGCTGTTTTGCCGCTGCTTCTATGTTAGTTAGTAACAAAGGACGACAACCGGAGCACCTGAGATATTGAACAACAATAAACATATTACCGTCCAGGTATTCTCGTAGGCACCTATCCGCGTAGATATAAAAGCCACTTAAAAATAATCTTTGAAATAATGCTGCACTCATCGAGACGTACCAGTAAAAATACCAAATATTTGATTTCTCGCGACAGCTGTATAAGTGTATGAGTGGTGTTTTGTGGTCGCCGATTGCAAATTTTCAGGTTTTGTTGAAATAATTCTCTGATAAAAATTCCTATATTATATCTTGCAGATGAAGCTGCTTTTATGGTAGGTTTAAATATGAGGCTGGTCGGTCATAATATCATGACCCAAAACCGTCACGGCGAATGGTATGTGTATACAAGTGTCATCAGCTCTGGCCCAAGTTCCATCAGTCCACGTTAGTATATTATAAATTTTTTCAACTAACAAAACATTGTTGGAATTTAAAAAAAATTCTAATTTTATTTCTGAACCGACAATAAGTTATTGTTCTCGCTGAACGTTGGCCCCTGGGGACCTCTGAAACAAGTTTGGAATTTTGACTAACAAAAGTACATATTCTTATAAGAAATTAAATTTTGCAGCTTTTTTCATTAAAAAAAATTGAGGTAGCCTTCCCCGCTTTCAAAATAATCCCGAAAAACTGGTTTGTAAAAAAATACCTTTCTGTAAATTTTCGAAAATTAAAGTTTATGTAATTTGTGGAAATTTATGAGAATTTACGGAAATTCTTGGGAATGTCCAGTGATGAACTGGTAACTTCAAACAACAGTTCTGCTGGACGTATACGCAAAAACTCAGGCTATAACTGCTGCAATTTGGAAGAACACCATTAACTATAACTGCAAAATGAACGAAGCCAAAAAAATCGACAAAAACTGTTCCAATATTTATTCGCCTGTATCGCGGATTCTCATTCATTTTCTGAACATTTTTTGTTATTCTTGAATAATTTGCATATGAAATTGTCATATCTGCCACAAAAGTGTTTCAAAATATTGATATTTATTATTATGATTGAGTATTATTCATTAATTGATATTATAAAAATTATTGCATCCACCGAGGCGTATCTTCAACGCGGAACTATAAAACTTGGTATAAGGTTGGTTTTTGGAGTCGCCGATTTCTAATTTGATGTCGAAAGTTACAAATTCAAATAGTGGATCCAATATAACTGTAAAAATGGTTAAATTTGCACACGTTTGTCGGAAACTTGCACGAAGAAAACGGATCTGTATTATTTACAACACTATCAATACAAATTCAGAAAACATGACTTTTCAATAGATTTTACAAGAACTTCAGTTAAATCTACTGATTTTATGTGCATTTTAGCTATTGTCCAGAAAAATCTACTGAACACCTCATTTTCCATACACTGATACATTTTACTGAAAGTTAGGTGAAACCTACAGAAAATCAGTAGAATGAACAAAACTTCTTTTAAAATCTTCTAAAATGTCATGTTCTCCTTTTTCTGCATGCGGTATGTGGGGAGTTTTCTCGATCGCCAAATTCAAATTTTTGGGATTCGTTAAAAAAATTCTTTAATAGTTAAGCGTTGGTTTTTCGGCCTGCTGGCCCTGAAAAATCGTCCTGCTTACACCTCCATGATTCACAGAATTTGTCTTAAAATTATTCCTTAAAAACTAACATCAATCCACACCTTAAGGCTACCTCAATTCTACGACCGCTCGTTCTTATTGCTTTGCCTTCTTCGCTTCACTCGCTTCACCTTGCACGTATTTCCCGATCTTTCACCTTGCCTCGCATTGCCAGTACTATTGAAAATATTATTAAATTTAAAATACGAATGTATATTAAAATTAATATCGCAAGCATATGAAATCGCTATTTAGGTACGTGTTTATAAAATTTCATATACATTCATGATAGTCGCTCACCTAATTCCATTTTACACAAAATCAAAATAAGATTAGTAGTAATTTTCGATTCTTATTAATAAAACATGATACCTCCTTACAAAAAATCAAAAATAAAATTTGATTTTGAATCGAAAAGTTCAATTATGTAAATGAATCACAGACCTAACCTACAATCAACTGAAGGGTGGATATTCAAAGTCGTCTATCCACCATTAGCGTCACGAAGTGAAAGTAAGGGACAAGCTTCGCGAAGGTTTTATTTCATTTTTTGTACTTCTATAACCAAAATGCTTGAATAAAATTTCGCTTTTTGTTAGAAGCTGTAGGCTCCGGAAGCTACGATCATGGTTCTTTAAAAGCAA